>PVHX01006453.1:0-100654 GCA_004024805.1 Geosciurus inauris
TTTTTTTTTTTTTTTTTTTTTTTTGGTACTGGGGATTGAACTCAGGGGCAATTGACCACCGAGCCACATCCCCAGCCCTATTTTGTGTTTTATGTAGAGACAGGGTCTCACTGAGTTGCTTAGCACCTTGCCATTGCTGAGGCTGGCTTTGAACTCGCGATTCTCCTGTCTCAGCCTCCCAAAGTGCTGGGATTACAAGCGTGAGCCACCACGCCCAGCTTGCTCTTCTTATTCTTTAAAAAACAAAACAGATGACAACTGCCCTGTGTTATAGAACAGAGTCCTTATCAGAGACATAAAGCCTTAGAATGACTAATCACAATTTCTTTCACCCTCACCAGTAAGTGCACATATGTATGTACATTCACATTCACAGAATCTAGACAAATCACCTTTCCTACCCAGGAGTACACGTTTCTGTAACATAAATTGCTCATGACTGTTAAGCAGGGGAATGAAATTAGTATAATTTCAACAGAAGTTTCATTGGTAATAAAGGACCTCCCTCCTGGTACTTAATGTTTTGAAACATTTGAGGGCAGTCTTTCTTCTAAAGAGAACATTTTAACAGTTTATGAGATTTTCAGAAAAAAGCTGATGGAATCCTGATGCAAAATTGCTTTTATTGTAAGCAGTTTAATAGTGTTAAGTCTCTTATCTTTCTGTGTTAAGCTCTTTGGTAAAGCTGCAGGTGCACATGAAATATCTGTGAGAATATTTTCCCCACATATAACAAAAAAAATTGAAGAAGGTTTTGACAAGGTTAAAAATTTAATTTTGCTAAAGTTTTTCTTTTAGCAAAAAGTTTTTCTTTACTTCTGTTATAAGTACTTTCAAGGGTCTTCATCTTGAAGGGGAAAGCCTGAACTCTCAAGATTTAAGGCTGAAAAGTTTGATTATGATGTTGGGAACAAATGCTGTCAGAGATTAACTATGCTAGTATTTTATTAGTACTGATGTTGGTGTAGTATTATTTTGAAAGTGTGATTGTGCAGAATATGAAGTTTTTCTAGAAATGCGTTTTAACTGCACTTGTTTTGCACATCAGATCAGGCATATCTCTGAGCTTTTGCTCATGGCTCAGTGTTTTCTTTGCTTAGAATTTTTACCTTACTATCTTCTTGTCTTCATGGTTTAAATTAAATTCCAGTTTTTTGTGATGTGCTGTGGATAACTTTCTCCGCCATCTTTGGCAGAATGAATTAAACTCTCTTTTGTGTTTCCTTTATATCATAAATGTTATGTATACAAGTAATAGTCTTTATTAAATTTAGAGTTGTGCACTCATTGACTGCCAAAGATCTCATATGTCCACTTGTGAGTAACTCTGGGCTCCCACACCCAGCCCAAGACAGACACTACAGTAGTCCCCTCTTATTTGCAGAGGATACATTTCAAGATTCCTAGTGGAATCCTGAAACTGCAGATAGTACAGAACCCTATAGATACTATGATTTTTTCCATACACATGTATTTATGATGTTGATTTATAAATTGGGCACAGTAAGAGATTAGCAACAATAATTAATAAACACAACATTTATAACAATATACTTAATAGTTACATGAATGAGTGCCCCCTGACCTACCCATTTCCCTTAGAATAACTTATCGTACTTTCACCTTTTCATTTAAATACTTTATGGCTTCTTGTTACCATATCCGAATTGCCAGCATCACTGCTCTTGAGTTTTGGGCCATTATTTAAATAAAATAAGGCGTATTTGAACATAAGCACTGTGATACCATGGTAGTCAACACTGAGATGACTACTAAGTGATTTTGGGGTGGGTAGAGTGGATACACTGGACAAAGGGATGCTTCACATCCTGGGTGGGATGAAGTGGGACTGCATGAGATTTCTTGACACTATTCAGGATGGCACACAATTTAAAACTTAGAAATTGTTTGTTACTAGAATTTTTCAATTTTCTAAATGTGGTTGACTGTAGATAATTGAAACCAACAAAGCAAAACCACGAGAAGAGGGGACTACTATAATTTATTTTGCTTCTATAGTTTTGCTTTTTCTGGATATTTCAAGTGAATATAATCATGCATTATGTAGTCTTTGTGTCTGACCCTTTTAATTAGATAATGTTTTTGATATTCATTTATGTATCATATCAGTACTTTGTTCCTTTTATTTATTATTCCATTGTATGGATATACCACATTTTGTTTATCCATTTACCTATTAACAGTTGTTTGTGTTAGTTATACTTTTTGGGTATTATGAATAATGCCATGAACATTTCTTTTTTTTTTTAAATTTTTTTTCTTAGTTGTAGATGGACACAACGTCTTTATTTTATTGCTCTGTATGTGGTGCTGAGGATCGAACCCAGGGCCCCATGCATGCGAGGCAAGTGCTCTACTGCTGAGCCACAATCCCAGCCCCGCCATGAACATTTCTGTAAAAGTCTTTGTGTGGACATAGGTTTTCATTTTTCTTGGGTAGATACCTGAAATGGAATTGCAGGGTCATGGTAAATTCATGTTTAACTTTTAAAGACACCGTCATACTGTTTTCCATAACAGTCGTAACATTTTACATTCCCAGTAGTAGTGTCTGAGAGTTCATTTCTTCTCTACAATTTCATCAACACTTTTTACTCTCTCTCTTTAATTAGAGCCATCCTGTTGAACTAATTATGCTTAAAGGATCTTTTTCTCTTGAGCCTGTGGATGATCTAACACTTTTATTTTTTTTTTCAGTTTGCTGTGATTTTTCAGTGTTGTGATTTTTAATTTCCAATTCAAGTTCACTTAAAGAATCTGAAATAGAAACCAGAAAACTTTGCCTCTTGTTCTGGCTCTTAAACTTATTTTCCTTTTCTGTAAACTAGGGATAATTCCTGCTTTTATTTTATAAAATTGTGAGGAGAAATATAATGTATATGAAAGAGTTTTGAAAACCACCATCTATTTGCAAAATACTTTTTGTTAATTATAGCTGCCATGCTTACATATTTAAGATACGCTTGCATAGATAGTGGGCAGATTGGACAATACAGTTTAATGTTAAAGCATGATTATCCGACTTTGCATATAAAAAAAGATCAGTAAAATAAGGATTGGAAAAGTGTTAATTTGATTTGGTAATATAGAGGCCGATGATGATAGACATTTAGCTTTTACTGTATCAAATCACTCATGACTCAATTCCCATTCCTAGTTCTACACGTAGGTAATTTGGGTTGGGCACTATTAATTTGGGTCAGGTTTAGCAGATTTTAGCCAGGCCCTCCCTGCCTTTGCATCTACAAGTGTGCCTCTGTGGTCACCTGATGGTTTGGCTGGGGCTGGCTAGTTCATGATAACCATGACTGGGAGATACTGCTCTCTTTCCATATAATCTTTCATTTAAAAGCAGGATAGTTTGGGCTTGCCCACATGTCCAGAGCAGGGTTTAAGAGCAGCAAGTTATTAGCAGACCTCTAAAGCACAGTACTTTACTAAGCTTGCCAGTGTCCCATTGGCAAAACCAAGTCAATAAGACCATCCTAGATTCAGTGACGTGGGGATATTCTTTTTGATGGGAGGAGCAACAGAATCTCATTTTCTATGCTGTCACTGATACTAGTTGAAATACTCCACATTGTATATGAAAAAGAGCTTTTAAGTAGTTGGTAAATATGTAAATATAGCCTTATGGTTATATGTTTAGTGGAGAACAGTGTTGATTATTTTATCTTTTTTCTGTTTGGAAAACTCACCTTATTTTTTGTCTCTTTAATTACTATGTACTAGAAGGGTTGTCTTTATGGAGGGCACCACCTGCTGGTTGTAAGAGGTACCAATCATGGGGAAGATTCTTCTGCAGTTATCATTTTTCATAAAGCCTTATATTTTCCTTCTAATTCCACCTCAAACCTGGAATGAAATTGCAGGAGGAAAAGCAGTTTTTAGTAAATGTTGCCACACAGGGATTTTGGTAGTGGTTTGATTTGGTTTCTCTGACTGAACTTAATATCTCAATTGTGAATTTTTTCAAAAATATTTTTTAGCTGTCAGTGGACCTTTATTTTATTTATTTATATATGGTGCTCAGAATCGAACCCAGTGCCTCACACATGCTAGGCAAGCGCGCTACCACTGAGCCACAACCCCAGCTCAATTGTGGATTTTTAAAGGAAAATTTGTCATGAAAATAGATGCTGGTCTTTATTTCTTCCTAGATCATTTGAAAAACATGACTGCTATTGCTGTTACTGCTCTTTCTCTTATTCTTCACTCCTGTCAGTGCTTTGTTTCTTTTACATCCAATGAAAAGATGTCTTGTGTATTTTTTGAGTGAAGGTGATGATTTCACCAGTTTTTTCCCTTAGGACTGTTGGAGTGATTTTAAAAAAAGTGAATGTTTATTTTATTTATGTATTAATTTGTTCTATTTAGTTATACATGACAGTAGGCTAATATGTTTCTTTTAATGAATATATGTTTGAAAATTTTAGAGCTTTTGGTATTAGAACTATTTTCTTATTTATTCATAGTGGACATAAAATGTCAAATGTGGCAATATTCATATAAAAATTCATATAAAAATTCTGAAACTAACTGCCTTTGGAAAGTGTTTGAAATTACCCCTTGAGAGTAGGAGAATTCTAGATTATCATAGTTTCACCATAAATTAGTGATCAGAAAATTTATGTTTTAAAAATGGGGAATGATATTGACAAATTATGTTTTCTGGTTTATGTTTTATATAAAATAGATTCTGATACAAGTCAGCTTTATATAAACTGTTGTTAAGTATAGTTATTTTTCATTTTTGTTTTATCTGCCCTACATTAAAAGTGAATATTTGAGATTCCCTAGAGATGAACAAATTTATATATGTATATTTTATTTGAGATTCTCTAGAGATAAAAAAATTCGTGCACGCATGTGTCTGTGTATGTAGGTTTAAACCCAGCGGTGCACTACCACTGAACCAGTGAACTGTATCCCCAGCCCTTTTTATTTATTGTTTTTGAGACAGGGTCTTGCTAAACTGCTTAGGCCCTCACTAGATTGCTGATGATGGCCTCAAACTTGTAATCAATCCTTCTGCCTCACCTTCCTAAGTGTCTGGGATTACAGGCGTGTGCCACTATGCCTGGCTATGTCACATCATTTCTTTAACATTCTTTTTAACCTCAGAGGAGCAACTTTGTATCAGTACCTTTTTTTTTTTTCCCAACAAGTGAAGATCTTATTTCCTGTACCCCTTCTTTATTTTTCTTTGTTTCTTCTTTTCTGTTGTTACTTTTTCCCTTTTCACCTTTTTTCCCTCTCACCTTGTAATTTGATGTTGATTCTCATTATTCCCCAGAAACTTATTTGTTGGATGATCATCCTACCAAATTCAAGGAAGTATCTGCTGAGGTCATTTTGTATGTTTTTACTGAAGTAATTGTTACTATATATCACCTTCCATCTTCACTTTTTTCCCTTGGTTATTGTAACTATTATTTTTATTTTTGTACCTTTCTTGACTTTCCTCTGTTTTCCTTCCTGATCATTTTCTCTCCTTGTCAATGTAGGTATTTCCTCAAAGTTTACTATTAATATCTTATTTTACCCTACATATTTTCTTTATTGATTGTATAAAACCACATAGTACAAGCAATAGATGGTACTAAAATATTTCTTGGCCTTGACTTTTCTCTACAATTTTAGATCTGTAATTTACAGGTTTCTACATGAAACTTAATTTGTCCCAAAACTTGATCTCTGGTTTTTCTACCATCTCTATTATGATAAGGGCAGAGATTTTTGTATATTGGCTCATTTTTGCATTCCTGGTATCTAGTACAGTAGATTGCACAAGGAAATTCCCTACATATTTTTTTAAAAAATGATTTTCTAGGAACAAAAGCTTTGAATCTTACAATCATCTTCTATTTCTCTTGTTACAATCATTTATAAGTCTTTGAGTTGTTTTTTCTTTGTTTTTCTTTTCTTTCTTTCGTTTTTTTGGTAGTCATTGTTTGCCGTCAGCTTCTCATTATTTCTTACCTAAAATTTTACGGCTGTTTCCTAATTAGTTTTACTGCTTTTGATTTCTCCTCTGTCTAGTCTGCACTGCCTATTTTAACCATAGTTTCTTAAAATAGTTCTGGACATTCATTCATCAGTATTTCCTGTGTACCTACTACTAGTAGTACCTGTTATCTATAATAGATGCTAGCTTAAAATGATAGACTATCCTTGTCTTAAGGATCTCATGATCTAGGGGGAGAAACAGACATAGAAGTAGGAAGTACAATAATTACAATGTGATAAATGCTATTTGCAATAGGTTCAAAGTGTGACTATCTGTATGTAGCAGAATTCTAGGTCGGCCTGCTTGGGGTCAGGTAAAGTGAAAATGTATACTAGAGACTTTCAGGTTCATAGAATTTGTTTAGTAGACAGGGGCCAATAAGTACATAATGCTTTGAGGAAACAACCTGTGTACGTATATCCACAGAAATATTTCAAACCTGCTTACAGTACCACTGCAAGCAGTGAAGTGCAAACTGAGTAACCAGCCTTTGTTGGCTCTTATCATTTCCTTTAAGCTCCCCTTTACTTTCATTCACCTTTTTCTTCAGTCACACGTTTAGTCCAGTAACACTCTGAAATTTTAAAATAGTTTTTTCTGTCCTTTTCCCCCTGTACATTACTACTACGTCGCCTCCATTACTACTGCTTTCCCCCTGTACATTACTACTACTTCATTTATAGAAGTCATCTTTTTTCCAAGATTCTTGTTAATTCTTAACATTAAGATAATTTCAGAAATACTGTTATATAATTAATTGGTTGAAGGGAATGTCTGTATCTCTTGGTAGATTTTGAGATCTGTTTTACTCATTTTTCCTCATAATTACTCCTAAGGTGTTCTGTAAGAAATAGACACTTGATAAATTTTGAATATATGGATGAGTACATTTTGTCAGGTCATTATGTCTGTGTTACTTAGCTGTGGTCTGTGGCCACATTCTTGTAGATGCTGATAGATATGGATGATAAAACAGCCTTTTGTCTTTGTTGACACAAGGCAGAGAGACTTTCTTCCACTCCAGACTGTAGAAAATTGGGAAGTTTTCACATTTATCCACTTTCCCCTGGAATATTTATCCTAGGCTTTTGTTGAATACGTTCTTTGGTTGAAGGACCACAGTTATAAGCTTCGTTCTTGCTAGTTAGTGCTTTTCCTGAAGCCATGAAATTATTCTCCCTTATTATTCCAAAGGCATTTAAGTTTTGTATTTAGTATTGAGGTTATTCATTTACCTTTATTAATTTACTTTAGTATTGAGGTTATTCATTTACTTGGAATTGATTTTGTGTATGGTATGAGGTATAGGTATAGTGTCAGTTTTTGACCTGTCCTTTCCTTACTGATCTGCCCTTGCCACCGTTATCATGTTTGTGTCTGTTTCTGGGCTCTCTGTTGTGTCTTGCTCATGTTTTTCTGAACTGACACCACACAATATTACTTTAGCTTTGTATCAGTTTTTAATATCTGGTAGAATTAGTCCATTTGTTTTTTTTTTCCTTCCTTGTCTTGCTTTTTTTTTGACTTTCTATATTTACTTACAAATTTTTAAAGAAATTTGTCAGATTTCTTTAAAAACAAAACCAAAGTTTGATTGGGATTGTATTGAATGCATAATCAGTGCAGGAAGATTTATTTGTAACTTTCAGTTTGTGAACATAGTATCTCATTTATTTAGATTTTTCTTAATTTCTATTATGCTTTATGATTTTCTCTGTAAAAGTACATCTTTTGTTAAGTTAATTCCTGGGCAGTTTGTTTATGCTTTCAAATGTAAATTGTTACTTTTAAATGTCCTTAATGCTGCTTATGTGATTATTGTTGACTTTTTATTTTCAAGAACATTTATTTTGAAACAATTACATAAAATTCCAAAATAGTACAGTTTTGTGAATCTTAATCCATCTTTCCCTAATTGTGACATCTTATGTTACTTTAGTATATCATTCATAGTATATCAATAATCAGCAACTTGACATTGAACAACACTGTTAATTAGATTACATAACATTTAATTTTCTTGAGTTTTTACATTACACTTTGTGTTATGTCTGTACGTGTAGTTTTGTGTAGCTTGATCCCATGTATAGATTCTTGAATCCACCATTGCGATTCACAAGGAGGAGTTACCTCATACTCTTAAATTTACATCCTTTGTAGTGGTTAATCTGTTTGCCACTTCTAGAGTTCTATCATTTTGAAAATGTTAAATAAATGGAACTATACAATGTGTAACCTTTTGAGATTGGTTCTTTTCACTAAACATAATGTCTATAAGATACAGCATATATCAGCAATTAAATTCTTTTAATAGCTTGAGTAGTATTCCATTGTATGAATGGATGTATCAGTTTGTTTAACCAGCCACTCATTGCAAGGCATTTAGATTGTTTTTATTTTGGGATATTTTGTATGAACAGAAGCTTTAATTTTTCTGGGATAAATGCCCAAGAGTGTGATTGCTGGGCTATGTGGTAAGGGTATGTTTAGTTTTATTAAAAAAACCAACCTGACTTCCACCAGTAATGTATGCTAGATCCAGTTTCTTTGCATCCTTGCCTGAAATTGGCAATACCATAATTTTTATTTCAGTCATTTTAATGGTATATAATGACATCTCATGGTGACTTAATTGGCATTTACTTGATGTCTAATGGTGTGCTTATTTGCTTCCTGTGTATTCTCATTATTCAGTCTGTTTGTCTTTTGTCTATTTTATAATTGGATTGTTTTCTATAGCATCCACGTGAGAAGTCTTTATATAGTCCAGATACAAGTCATTTAACAGATAGGTATTTTACAAATACTTGTAGCTTTAACTTTGAAATCCAATTATTAATTCTTACCCTGAATCCGTTATTACCTTGTTGTGCTTAACGCCAAAGCAGCCCTTTTCTGGTGTTCTCTGTGGGGTGAGATTGGGAGGAAAGGACACAGCGATTTCTGGTTTACTCTCTTCTTTGCAGATGTATCTTTTCAGGGTCGGGTAGTATCCACGTTATGCCAGGGGAGTTTCATATTTGACCCTCTGCCTTCACAGGTACAGATTTACCTCTGACTCTTGTCCCATGAGATCACCCAAACTGGATCCCATTTTTGTAAGGGTTGACAGATACTCTTAGACCATAAGTAGATATAATACATCAATGCTCCATTTATTTCTCTGGGCTTCTGTTTTAGATTTTGGTTTGAGTAATTTCGGTACCTTAAAAAACTGCTTATTTTGTGTGTGGCCCTCCCACTCTCTGCCCCCTAGAGACATAGAGACATGCACATACATATTTATGCACATACATTGTTTGGTTAGAGGGTTAATGCAAACAACAAGTTTGCCACAAATGGAAAAGAAAAAAAAATGTTTTCTAAAAAATAATTTTGGGAAATGTTCAGGAGGATAATTATTTTTAGATGAATGAATTACTATAAATTGAGAAGCAAATTATTTTGAGGACAGGTTACCTCTTTTTGTTACAAATGTTGTTTATACCTGTTTGTTTGAATTTAATTATTTTCTTGTTTTAGGGGTAAAATATTTCCACTATGGCTCATTCAAAGACAAGGACCAATGATGGGAAAATTACTTATCCTCCTGGTGTCAAGGAAATCTCAGATAAAATATCTAAAGAGGAGATGGTGAGACGGTTAAAGGTGAGTAAAATTAAGTACTTGCTTTGGATATCTATTGTAGGGTTTTTTGTGTGTGTGGGACTCATGTAGGATCAGGGCAACTTCGAACAAATTAAAGCAGCAAATGGCAGAGAAAGGATCTAAGGGAGTAGAGTAGATAAGGAACTGTAGGAATTCTTTGGCTACCACTGATGGGAGAACAGTTAGAAAGATGAAACTTAGAATTTCTAGGTCTTCTCATACTTGGGTTTAAAGTTAAGTTCATGATACTTTTTAATTTTTGTTTGTACAAAGTCATCTCCTTTTCCTACTATGTTATGTATTTATAAACAAGTGGTTAAATATGGGGAAGTTTTAAGCCTTTGTACTGAGTACTTGGGCTGTAGTTTTCTACAGTTATTTTGAGAGTAGGTCAGAGATTGACAGCTTTTCCCTTTGCTTCTGACAAGTGGTAACAAATCAAGATGAATGGTGAACTTTCATAGATGAAGTGGTCACTATATGGCAAGGGTCTCTTTCTGTGTATATGAATTATGCTTCACCTGTTGTCTTCAGGGCAGTGATGATCCCTGTGAGGATTAAAATGGTTAAAATAGCACAGTGGGCAAGGAGATCATTAAGTTTATCAGTTAATTTAGATATTCTTTATTTTTAAGTACTTTTTTCCTTTTAGGTTTTATCTACCTAGGCATTATTGCTCGACATGATATTTTCATCTTTAAAAATATTGATATGTAGGGCTGGGATTGTAGCTCAGCGGTAGAGCGCTTACCTCGCTGCGGGAGGCCCTGGGTTCGATCCTCAGCACCACGTATAAATAAATAAATAAAACAAATGTCTATGAAAAAAATTAAAAAAAAAAAAGACTGATTGTAAAATTTAAAAAAAAAAATATTGATATGTAAAATTTGTACATATTAGTGAGGGACCATGTAATGTTTTGATGCATGTTATGCCTTGTATAATGTTTCATGTTGTATTATTATTTACCTGACTGCCAGTGCTGAAAAACTTCTTAAACAACTGTTTATATTGCTACATAGTGTACTTTTTTTTTTTTTTTAATTTTTTTTAGTTGTTGATTGACCTTGATTTATTCATTTGTTTATATGCAGTGCTGAGGATCGAACCCAGTTCCTCCTACATGGGAGGCAAGCGCTGTACCACTGAGCCACAATCCCAGCCCAGTGTACTTTTTTCCTATAAGGAGAAAAGGGTATTGATACTGTTATGTTTTAGTTCAGTGTGGTGATGAATGCCTATAATCCCAACCACTGGGGAGGCTGAAGCAGGGGTATCACAAGTTTGAGGCCAGCCTCAGCAACTTAACGAGGTCCTAAGCAACTTATTGAGACCCTTTTGCAAAATAAAAAAATTAAAAAGGGGGAGGTAGCTCAGTCCCTAGCAACCCCCCAGCACCCTCCCCAATTTTTATATAAGATCTGGGTATTAAAATGTATACACAACATATTAGAATGCCATCTATTGTGTTTTTGAAAGAAAAGTTATTTTTAAGGAGAGTAAATTTACTGAAATGTGGGTATTTTGTCTGATTAGGAACTTGTATATAGTATATACTTGTATATGTTTCATTTTTCTGTGTATTTACATTTTCTTGATGTATTGAATTTTTTGGGAAACCATTATATTTATTTCCTCAGATGTATTTATTCTAGTAATGCTAGGTAACCATCCCTATTGTTTGCTGAGAAAATATTGTTGAATGTAGATAATGCCTGCATTTACAAGCTGATTAGCATTTAGTGTTTTTTGGAGATGTTATTTTCTCAGACATCTTTTTAAATTTAGAGGACTCATGAGTTATTAATGAGTTTTATAATACCAGTTAAGTTGCAGAAAGTAGTGAGAAATTCCCATTATCTGGACTTTGAGCAAATTTTGTTGTAACTTAGTGTAATGATTCCTATACTACTCATATTTAGTGTTTGGTAGTATGGTTTCAATATTTTACAGGCAGTTACGCTAAGCAGTAACCTGGTTAACACACCTTTTCATCATTTTTTTCCCTAACTTACACTTTCTACTATTTTTAGCATCCTCCTTCTTAGAGAAATATAAAAAGGACATTATGTGGGATGATAGTAATTTTTGATGTGTACCTGAATAAGTCTTATGAATTATATTTGGTAATGTATAGGGTGATATTGTTTATATACTTATAGTTTTTCCTGTAACATTTTATTCAAAATATAGTTTATCTTTCACTCTTACAGAAAGATTCTAAAGAAAAAAATACTTCCGTGTACCTAGCTCAGTTTTCCCCTGTGTTTTCATAAAAGCATGAATCTTAAAAGTAATGAGACAAACAAAAATTAGGGTAGCCCTGGACATCATATATTTAACTGTCCTGCTAGATTGGAAGGATTAGTCTGGTTCTGGCATCTGGCATAACAGAACTGAGAGGTTGCTATGTGAAGAACATGTTTTTCCATGGCTGCTCTGAGAATTCAGTATAAAATCGAACCATTTATTACTCAGATGTACAGTTCTACAGCAGGTGGAAGGCCTTGGAGTACAAAGGACCAAAGTGTAGACATTGATACTTGCTGTTGATCCCTGTGTGTAGCTTAGTATTTGCAGCACCACCTAGTGGATACCAAATGGTCACCTTTCCATTGAAGTTATATTTAAAATGTTAGTTCTTGACAAGTAGGCAATTCTCTTAAGTCTCATTTGAACACATATAGTATAGACTGAGACCATCATTGTTGCTACTAATATTGAAATTAGAGCACTTCACAGTATTTAAACTATATAGTTCCTTACCATTCTTGTTTCTGTCTCACTTCTGTGTGAATTTTTATTAAAGCATCTATTTCTTGTAGCTTCCTTCTGCTCAACACATACATGCTATTGAGTCAATGATATATCCATATCATATTCTCTTTTACTATGGCACAAGAAATATTTTTTTAGATGCGATAGTAACCACTTTATGGTAACTTTACAGTGTTTAAGGATGCATCTTTGACATCCTTTCTTGAGACTGTTTACATATTCTTTGTTAGCTGAATATGTAAAGCCACTGAGTGATATAGTGGCTCAAGTAGAAAACTGAATTGGTCATAGTAGGTTTTTATCTAGGAATATACTTTTTCTTCTAATGAA
This sequence comes from Geosciurus inauris, assembly GCA_004024805.1. Lineage (NCBI taxonomy): Eukaryota > Metazoa > Chordata > Mammalia > Rodentia > Sciuridae > Geosciurus > Geosciurus inauris. Next base: position 12,788 of record PVHX01006453.1, read on the forward strand.
ATAATTAGAAATATATTAAAAAGGAATACTATTATTAAGGACACATTCCTTTTAGTCCAGTTGCACATATGGGACCAGATATTTCAATGAATACTTTTTCAATAATGAATTGCAATTTTTAAAATAATGACTGCTGCATAAAGTTAATTTTAAACTTTTAAAATCTGGTTCACAGATATAGTGAGTAAATAAAAGATATTAAATATTTAAAGAAAATTTGTATACCCTGTAGCTTTAGATGGATCTTATTCTCTCAGGTAGACACTTTCTATGGAAGCATGTAAGAATATTTATTTGGAGTTAACCTTTGCAATTAGTATGACCTTTATTTCAGATGATTATTTTTACATGGAACATTCCACTATTTCATTATTTTTGTTTTCACATAGATGGTCGTGAAAACTTTCATGGACATGGACCAGGACTCTGAAGAAGAAAAGGAGCTTTATCTAAATCTAGCTTTACATCTTGCTTCAGATTTTTTCCTTAAGCATCCTGATAAAGATGTTCGTTTACTGGTGGCCTGCTGCCTTGCTGATATTTTCAGGATTTATGCTCCTGAAGCTCCTTACACATCCCCTGATAAACTAAAGGCAAGTACTGATTTAAAGAACTGATAAAAATTTATCTTTCTAACTAAAATGGGAATTAAAATATTTAAATAATTTCCTTGGAATTGGGGGAATTATTTGTAGCATTCTTCTGTTAAATTTCTGTTTTCTTTAAAGTTTGGTTTTGAGAAACAATTTCTGATCTTCTGGATAAGTGGATTAATACAGTGAATACTGTATTTTTTAATATTATGTCATCATTAACTGTGTTTTGAGATCATCTCTGGGGCAGTTCCTTTCCGGTTTGAAAATCTATATTGAAGACCCATGGTCATTATTTAAATGGTAGTAGCTAGTATAAGCCTGAATTAGAACTGTACAAAAGATATCAAATGATTGTAAGACAGGTGAAAGAGAATTTTGAAAAGCAATAACTATTATAGGTAAATTATGGAAACTATGACTTAGATAATTACTGTCTGTAGGAAAATTATTAATCTACACTGAGACAAAATGGTCAACAATTTATTTCATTTAATAAATGTTGATATTAGTTAATGTGTCAGGAACGGTTTACAGTGGTGGGGGAAAAGAACAACAGATAAGGTTCTTGGATTCATGAGTTGCTTTTAGATGATTGGAATGGGGAACCTGTTCACTTCATCAAGTCTGCTGAAATCCCAGTATGGAAGGCCAAACTGGTTTGGACATGCTTGTTTTATAGTTTGATTGGTGAAAGAATCTCAAGATCTGAGGGAGGGAAAAGGAAATATTTTGTCATTTAAAAATTGAAATTGTAAGATTTGAGAGTAGTCAGAAACTTAATCATGAGTGGGTCATGTAGTTGTGTTCCCAGTTGTGTAACTTGATTTCTAATTGTGAATCTCTAATTTGGATATATTTTAGTGGTTTAAGAAATGATTGTATTTGTTTGATGTAGGCTGTGGCTCTTCCTCACCAGGTGTCTTTTGGGCATTGTCATGAGGAGGAAGTATAATTTAAGACTGCTGCTACACATCTTACCTCTGTTGTGGGTTTCTTAGTTTGTGTAATCATTGACCTATCTCAAAGACTTTTGGGTAATGAAACACTCTCCCAAAAGAATAGTTACAGATCTGTTCTCTGTTTATAACAGAGCAGTTAATGGAGAAGAATACTGAAGAACTGTGATTAAATTTGGGACTTTGTGGATTACTTGCTAACTGAAAAAATTTACGTACCTTTTCTGGTTAATCTTTAGGTCTTACTCTAAATGCCTTTTTCTTTTTTAGGGATATTACTTTAAAATTATTGATTTTTAAGGGAACTTTATATTTATGGGATTGTTTTCACTCTTTCTGTTAGCATCGTTAATATTTTTCTTTGTCAACAGTAGTGTTATATGTGTTAGAAAATTAGGCCATCTTCATCTTTCCACTGTTGGTTTGTTTTTGTCATCAGCAAACTCTTTATATACTTGACTTCATGTTTAGCTCAGTAATTATTGCAGTTGTTTTAAATGAGTGGACTGTTGTTTTTCCACCTCTAGATCGATTCAGTATGGCATGTAGTCTCTTTTAGACAACTTAGGAAGGGTTCATTCATGGAGAACATATTTTATATAGTGTTACTTTCAAAGCAACTGTTTTTGAAGGTTGTACTTTTGATAGTACTTTCTTGAAAAGCTATGCAGTCATTTACATATTACATTTTTTCCTTTTATAAAAAACTTCATTATTTCAGGGAATATCTTTTTCTCTTATTGATAACATGCTTCCTTTGCAGAATTAGCTTTTATAATTTTAAACATTTTTCACACTTTTCCAAAACATCATCTACATTTCTTATGAAACTCATTTTTATGAAAACTTGACTTAAAGTGACATTACATTTGTCTTTAACCAGGTGTAAGGGAGATGTAGTACAAAATGAAAAGCAAGACATGGGAATAGATGGAGAAATGGTGTGTGTGTAGGGGGAAGCAAATAATCATTGTGATTAGATGGAAAGCCTGACAAATGGACTTCTAAGTGTCTTTTTAAAATTTCTAAGCTTCTTTGTGGGATCTGTTGCCTTGTCACTTGGCAGTTTTTATTTTGGAATTTCAAGTTTCCTGAACTCTGCTTTTGCTACATGATTGATTGTACATTGTACTGTTCCAGCAGACCTGATCAGCTCTCAGTTTTTGCAACATTTTTTAATTCTAATGGTAGCATAAATTTTAGTTGACTTAATTTTCAGACCTATTTGTTTAACTTGTAGTAAGATGAATATTTTCTGTGTTTTAAGATCATGTAAATTATTCAGTGTTTTCCTGTGAAGGATAGTAAGATATATAGTGTTCTTCATATAAAAATGTTCTTTAAGAAATTTCACCCAATTTTTTACTATTTTTTTTTTTTTTACAGTTTATCATGATATGTGCACATAAGTGCTGAATTTGCTTTAGTAGTTTAATGTATATCTTCATTTAGCACTAATAATCTAAACTGTGCATTGTCTTTTTTTTTAAAGGATATATTTATGTTTATAACAAGGCAGTTGAAGGGATTAGAGGATACAAAGAGCCCACAATTCAATAGGTATTTTTATTTACTTGAGGTAAGCAATATATTATATCTTGAGTTTGTATTTTAACTTTCTTTTTATGTGCTTGTATATTTTTACCAATTAAAGTATTTACCTTTCACCTTTTTTACCTCTTATTTTTAGAACATTGCTTGGGTCAAGTCATATAACATATGCTTTGAGTTAGAAGATAGCAATGAGATTTTTACACAACTATACAGAACATTATTTTCAGTTATAAAGTAAGTTTATTTTACTAATATATAACATTTTAGATAATATAAAATTAAAGTGTTTTTAAAAAAATTTACACATGAATCTGCATACACTGTTACAATAAATATTAGAAGACTGAGTTGTAACTTCATTATAATTTATTTTTGTAGATGTTTTCAAATGTATAGAACTTACTCAATTTTGTTATGAGATCTTATTGGTTAGAAGCATTAGAATAAGTCAATCTTTTTGATTATATTATTTAGAATCTCTAAATTATATCTTAAATCCTTAAAGCTTGTGGTTATTTGAGCTTTTTGTGTATTTAAATTTATTTACTAGAATGTCAAAACAAATTGACTTTCTGAATTTAGGGAAAAATTGAAATTACATTTGATTTAATCACTTTGGTGCAAGATTGGTAAAAATTAGGAAACCTAAGGAATTATTTTGGATACTGCTGTATGATTTGGGGGAAAGAAAAGATTTAATAATAAATAAAATATTTAATAACACAATTTTGTTATTAAATATTTAATAATAAATAAATATTATTAAATATTAAAATATTTGATAATAAATATTATTAAATAAAAGATTTAATAATAAATAAAAATACACAATTTTTTCTTTTGCTATCATTTTTATAAAGTAAAATGTTTGCCAATATCATCTTATGATTAAATCTTATTATCTCAGTTATATTTTAAATGAAATACTGTTTTGAATTTCAGCAATGGGCACAATCAGAAAGTTCATATGCACATGGTAGACCTCATGAGCTCTATTATTTGTGAAGGTGATACAGTGTCTCAAGAGCTTTTGGACACAGTTTTAGTAAATCTAGTGCCTGCCCATAAGGTGAGTAACAGTATGTATTGAAATGTATCTAAATTCTCTTAATATTAATATTTAGAATTTGTGCTTAGATTCTAAATACAGCTTATCCTACTTTAAGCTTAGTTTTGAAGAATCTGTTGATTGATTAATATTAGTATATATTTATTGTTTAATAGGTAATAAAATGTTATGGTTATTAGTCACTCATTAAATGAAAAGAAGAAATAATAGGTTTAGTTCTTGTAATAAAATATTTGTGATAATTCATATTTGTTTAGGGTGTATTTCACTGAGTGAGTTAATAATTACTTAGTTAAATTTAAATGTTGGAAGATGGAACAGGTTACGTTCTTAAGCGAAGGACAGATATGTAGGTACAGAGAAGAAATGAAATTAAAAGAAAAGTCTACTATTAGGAGACAAGGAATATGTTGATGACAGTCTTTCTTGCCTAAGTGATGTTAATCAAAATGTGTGTTTGTGTGTATTTTTACAGTATAAATTTGTGGTTTGTTTTCTTTGAAAATGATGGATTATCTGGTAAACAGTTGGAAATAGTTTTCTGTGATTTAGAAGGGGTTTGGTTTCAGGAGAATGGCACAAGAATCACCTGTGTAAACATCTGTCCAAATTTAAGACCTCTCTGGAAAGATACAATCTTAGTCTACATATGTACAGCATTAATACAAATAATGCTTCAATGAAAATCAACTCATAATCCAAAATTTCAGAATTTAAAATAACTTATCAATGCAGAAAGTAAGCATTCACTTCAAGTAGAACAATTGGACCTCCAAAATTCAAAGAATATGTTTATTACATGAAAATCATACATGCTGGTATGCTGTGGACTGAGTTGCCTCCATCTTGCCATTCCTGTACTTCCTGGTTTCCTTCCCACTATTTCTCAGCTCTTGCAGTCTGCCTTGCCTTTGTCTGTTGTGACACCTCTATCTCTGGTTACCATGAAAGGAAAGATTGGGGAGCTTTATAAAACTAAGTCTTCTGAGGCACATTTGACCACCTCATCAGACTTGGTGCCCTTTTTTTTTTTTTTTTTTGGTAACCGGGATTGAAGTCAGGGGTACTCGACCACTGAGCCACATCCCCAGCCCTGTTTTGTGTTCTATTTAGAGACAGGGTCTCACTGAGTTGCTTAGCACCTCGCTGTTGCTGAGGCTGGCTTTAAACTTGGGATTCTCCTGCCTCAGCCTCCCAAAGTGCTGGGATTACAGGTGTATGCCACTGCACCCCCCCCAGCTTATTATCTTTTTAATTCAACAAACTGTAAAAACTGGGTGGAGGCTAACCATTATAAAGAAATGAAGGTTATATTAAAGAGTGAATTTTTAAGGGATGGAAGACAGTAAAAGTGTTTTCCAAAAATGCTAAGATAAAATAATTGTCAAAGTAGTGTTGTGTATCCTGTTTAGTGAAGACATTATGTATTCACTCATAAATTAGGTCTTTCCTGAAATAACTATTTTGAGTCCTATAGAATGGAGAAAATTGAATTTAGAAGTAAGATATAATCAATATTTATGAATAAGAAGTGCTCTAATTATAATAATTAAAGGGATATTAACAAAATGATTCTGTACTACTAGGATACAGATAACAACAACATAAGATTGAGTGGTTTAATGAATGATATGATCCTGGTGTGATCAGAGATATTGAGAGCTATTGACTAACTTTGAACTTTGAATGCAGTAAAGATTCATCTTTAAAATTTTAAGAATTGCAAGAAAAGAATTACAATAAATGTAAATGGCCTAAATTTACCACATAAGACAGGTTGAAAGTAGTTTACCTGATTGATGTTAATAAGAGAAAAAGCTAAAATATAGTCAGGAAATGATTGGATGTAAAATTCAGGCTGGAAAAAGACCTGTCAAACAATATAAATAAAAAGAAAACAGATCCTTATATTATTAGACATAGTTGTTTTTAGTGGATAAAGAATGACTATATAATCAATAAAAGTTTTAGTTCTTAGGAATATTTCTAAACTTACATGCATAAAGATTCAAAATATACAAAATATAAATTGAGTTATGAAAGAGAAAGAATTAATTCACACTTTAGTAGGTAATTTGAACATGCAGATTCCTAGTGTTTATAAATCAAATAAGATCAAGAGTTTTTAACAGTACTGAGATTTGAAACACAAAACAACAAGCTTAATAATAAGTATAAGTAATTGACAAAATACAGCGTAGTGGCAATTATTTAGATAGTTAAAATGTTAACATATTAAAACTTGTGGGATGCAGTTTGAATTTTAAAATGTAAATTTATATTTTAGTGTCCAATTCAAGGAGTTATAAAAACATTAATAGAACAAACAATATACAAGAGGGAAAAAACCAGTAAAGAGCAAAAATTAGTGAAACAAAACATAATGACATTTCCTGAAAACCCACAATTGGTAAATTAAAAATGTATTCAGGGCTGGGGATGTAGGTCAGTAGTAGAGGTGATAAATAGTTGTAATATTCAATAAAATTTTGAATTATAGAAGAGGGAGAGAGAACTTCACAACTTACTTTATGAACGAAATATAATCTTAGGAAAACCAGGTAAGGACCAATCCAGAAAGAAGATTTACTAATTTAACTTATGAATGTAATTGCATTAATTGAATATAAAATAATAGTATACAGCTTCCAGAATGGTATAAAGAAATAATGATAATGACCAAATTGGCTTTATTTTAGGTATTGTAGGAAGAGTTAACATTAGAAAATGTTTAGTGATAGATTAATATAATTGTTTAGAGAAACAGGTCAAAGAGAAAGACTTGGTAGATAAAGATTGTTCAGTAAAATTCAGTAGAATTTATGACAAAAGTTCTTAGCAAATTTGAAATAGAAAGGAACTTTCTTAAACTAATAAGGATATGTATGATACTGTACTTAACAGTGAAATATTGAAGCATTGTTTTTGAAGTTAGGAAATTGTAAAAATGTGGCTTTTATGTAAGACAGACAAGCATGCCAATGCTACTCAGCATTATAGTGAAGCTTAAGTCAATGGAATGAAGACAATATAAAAGGATTAGAAACATGAAACAAAACTGAAATTATTTATATGTGATGTGATTGTGTAGAAAACCCCAAATAGTATATAGATCAATTTCTAGATCAAATGAGAAAATTCTGTAAAATACTAGATGAAAGATCAGGATTAGAAAATCTGTTGGGCATAACTTCTAAAAGTTTCATTGGGAGCTTTAAGGACATAATATACTTAGAAATTTAACAAAAATATGCATGATTTTTATGTTAAATCAGTTGACATAAAAATGTCACTGAAAAAGTGCATAGAAGATATGTTGAGATTGTTTTTGGAATGAGATATGGAGGGTTATAATGATGCCAGCACATTGCACACTAATTGATAATCCATTCAAAGGTGTGTGTAATTTGACAAATGAAATCTAAAATTCACATGGTAGGGAAAAGGAACAACAATAACCAAACAATTTTGAAGAAGGAAAAAAGTAGGGACTTGGTGTTAAGATTTCTTTTCCATATGCCTTTTTGACTGTAAGCAGGCAATAATGAACAAAAGAACATATGGAAAATAAAATTAAATTCCTTTATACTGTGTATAAAAATAAATCACAGGTAGAATAAGTTCTGAATCTGAAAAGTAAATCTTTAAAATTTTACTTGAAAATAAAAAAATCATCTTTACACCATCAGCATTGGAATGTATTTATTAAAGGTTTAGAGAGCACAATTATATAAGAAAATAATGAAATACTTGTTTACATTAAAGATGAAAGCTTTTATGTGCTGTAAGACACCATGAGTTGTGAAAAGACAAATATACGCTAAAATATGTTAAACGCGTAATTGACAAAGGTTTCGTCTACAGAATTTGTAAAAGTTCTGTAAGAACAAAACAAAATAGGCTAATTGAAAAATTGCTGAGAACTTCCAGAAAATTATTTCTCATTTGCCCAAGGAGTCTTGTGAATGAATGAAATAATACAATATAAGAATCAAGGCAGGTAAATCTAAAAATATATGAGTAAATAATGTGAATTTAAGCCTGTTGTGGTGGTGTGTGCCTGTAGGAGGCTGATACAGGAGGATCTTAAGTTTGAGGCCAGCCTTAGCAATTTAGCAAGAAGACCTTTTCTCAAAATAAAATTGTGTTGGGGGTTGAAGTTGTGCCCCAGTGGTAGAGTGATTGCTTAGCATGTGTGAGGACCTAGGTTTGATTGTCAGCATTGCATATAATAAATAAAGGTCCATTAACAGCTAAAAAAAAATATATGGGTTGAGGATTTACCTCAGTGGTAAAAATACCCCTGGGTTCACTTCTCGGTACCCCCCCCCCCCAAAAAAAAAGGAATTAATTTAAGGATATTCACTATCTTGTTCTCTGGAATGTGCTTAATCCCAAATTGTGACTCCATTTTAGGTCGATGTTCTATCATCATTGAAGTCTCTTGGAAACACATTTTAAGATACTTTTGCACATTTTTTTCCTTCTTGCTTTGCTGTTTATTGTGTTTCTTACTGTATCTGTGGACTTAACCCATGTGCTGAGATGTCCTTTAAGTCTGCATTCCCACAGCTGTCTAAAAAGCCATAATTCTTACCCCCATGAAGGCCCTCCATTGCTGTCTACCCTACAGTTTATCTTCTGAATGGTATTCTGCTTCTTGTGGACCTGGCATGAAATAGCCTGTATTTATAATTAACTGAACTGATTTGAATTTGAGACTGGATTTAAAGTAATTATTTCTTCCTCTTATCTATAAGCAGTTATTGAACATTTCTATGTGGTTTGCATTCTGTTGTGAATGATATAAGAGAATAAATATACTTACTCTTGCTTGGAAGGGAGCTTATGATCTAGTAGGCCAGATCATTCTGAGAAAAGTGGTTTAATTTTCTTCCTTTGATAAATAGTTTTCTCATAGCCTTTTCAATATAGGTAATATTTTGCTTTTCATAGTTAGAAATATAGGGTGTGTAGCTCACTGGTAGAGTGTATGTCTAGCATGTGCAGAATCCTAGGTTCAATTGCCAACACCACAACAAAACAAAACATAGTTAGTGAAGTAATATATTGTTCATGTTTTTCAGAATTTAAACAAGCAAGCATATGATTTGGCAAAGGCTTTACTCAAGAGGACAGCTCAAGCTATTGAACCATATATTACCAATGTAAGTCTTACTTGTGATTCATTGTCAGAAGAATTAAGCCAAAGTTTTATATATCATTAGAAGCAAAATTTTAGCACGTAGTATATACTTTGTAAATTTTGTGTTGTAACCATTAAGTAATGTATTTTCCTTTTTTTTTTTTTTTTGGTACTGGAGATTAAACTCAGGGACATTCGACCACTGAGCCACATCCCCAGCCCTATTTTGTGTTTTATCTAGAGACAGGGTCTCACTGAGTTGATTACCGCCTCTCCTTTGCTGAGGCTGGCTTTGAACTCATGATCCTCCTGTCACAGCCTCCCAAAGTGCTGGGATTACAGGCTTGTGCCACCACACCCAGCTTCCTTTTTTCTTAACATTATTCTTGGTTAATATTTTCTGGAAAGTTCACTTTGTTGTTTGTTCTTGTGCTTCTTTCAGATTGCTTAGGAACTAAAACAGCTTTTATTTTGGGTAGCAAGGTACACTGTTTCTAATGTTAGAAAGAGTTAAATGTAATTACATAAAACAGGGAACTTTTCATTACTTAGAGAAATTACTTATAGCTTTTTAGCGATTAAATTGATTTGCAAAAGAAGGTATGAATTAATGTCAAGACCTAGAAATTGAAGGCAGCTGTGGCTGGCAGCAATTTGGTGAAAGTTGTTTATCTAATGCTATCACTAGGAGAGATTTCATTTAATTCTGCCTTTTCTGAGAAAGGGAAAATTGTAATGAAATGAGCACTTCCATTATCACCCCAAATCTATTTACTTATAATTGATAATCTTGTATTGATTTTAGAAGAAATAATTTTAGCCATTTAGATTCAGTGATAAAGCTTATGTTAGGTTTTATTTTCTCTCCATAGTTTTGTTAAGTTGTACCACTCCAGGTGGCAACATCCATATTGTATTATATGTTAATAGTGTCCTAGAACACAAGTCTAGAAAACAGTGTCAGTGGTGGCTCCTGGAACAGTTCTGTCCCATCTGCTTTTCCCTTTCAACTACCTGTAAACAAGTAAAGGACATAAATCTGTCATCTTGAAAAAATTGAGAAAGGAAGTGTTTTATGTAAATATTTGTGTTTTCTTCTTCTGAAGTTTGGGAGAATTTTTCTTGTAGTATACAAAATTTTTCTTGTAGTATACAAAAAAAAAAAAAAAAGTAAAGACAGGATATGAAAGATACCACAAAAAGATATACTTTGAAAAGTAGCATAATTTATAAAATAGTACCATGGTAGATTTCTGTTGTTTCTGACTTGTGTCCTTAAAGAATTCTAACCACATGATGATTTGGAAAAATAAGTTTTATTTGTAAGAATGTTGCTTTGAAGAGTTGACTTTCTGAAGCCGTACAGTAAAATTCTGCAATCTGTCTTAAAAGCTCCAAGATTGGCAGGATCTCCAAATACTGCTTTGTATGATTTTGTGGATCTTGGTTATTGCTTGAGATAAAATGGTTGAATTTGGTCTTTTGTTATTGACTTAATGGCACTTGAAATGTGTGGACCCAGATTTAAGTATTGTAATTAATTACCCCTTGACTTTCCCTTGCTTCAAGTGCCTCTACACTTTATTTCCTTGGCCCAGTTAGAGCACACTAGGTGAGCTCCTCCTGGTGGCCATTTATTTAAACTGATCCTGTCAGGCCAGATTTTTTTTTTAAGGAGAACACTTAATCTTATTTTAGTGCTTTTTTTTTCTGGCACAAAAATAAGGAAAGAACACAATCCCATGTTATCTCTTCTAGGATTGGAGATTATAAATATTTCACTGGAGTAATTGAAGAAAGAAAATTATGTAAAATGGTAGTGGAGCTGTATGATTAGGTTCATTTTACTATTCTCTTGATTTTGGGGTATATTTGAAAATATTGATAATGAAAGTTAAAGGAAGAAGAAAGCCTCAAGGTAATACTTAGAGTAATCCCAGATAAATTAGTGTAAAAACATTTTCTTATCATTTACACCTTGAGTTAATTTCCTACTGTTCTCACCTATAGAAATATAGAGGGGGCAGGAGGGACAGGAGAGATGGTAGAATGAGATGAATATCATTACCCTAGGTACATGTATGACTGCAAATGTGGTGCAACTCTACATTGTGTACAACCAGAGAAATGAAAAGCTGTGCTTTATTTGTGTACAAGTGAATCAAAATGCATTCTGCTGTCATGTATAATTAGAACAAATAAGAAATAAAAGAATAAAAATAATTAGGAACATAAAAAAATATATAGACTCCTCAACACCTCCCTCCCCCACTTGTTTCTTGTTATGTTTTTTATCAGAAGCTGGGAGACAGGGGACTAGTAAAGTGGCCCTACCACACTTTCAGTTATATACTTATTTGTAGTACTTTGTCCATTAATTTTGTATGTTTCCCTGTTTTCTTGTTCCTTGCCTTATTTGAGGGTTAGTGAGAAAGTTATTGAGAATTGCTTTTCTCTTTCTGTTACGTTTCTTTCTCACAAGAAAGTTAAATCCAAGACAAAATTAGTACATGTTAGAAATCAATCTCTGCCTTTTTGGACTTGGAGATGAAATAGCCATTGTTCATTTATCTTTTCAGTACAGAATTAGCAAGTAAGGAGTAAGACATGGAGTCAGTTAAAATCTCACTTCTCTCTTTTTCCCATTTGTTTTCACTCTCACACATATTGACACATTCAAGTTTGTTCTTGATAAAGAGTGATTCTTACATATATAAATACTGAAGAAGCTATGTGTTGACGCATGCCTGTAATCCCAGTGGCTCCAGAGGCTGACTGAGGCAGGAGGATCTCAAGTTCAGATCAGCAACAGCACCTTGGCAAAGTCCTGAGCAATTTAGGGAGACCTTGTCTCAAAATGAAAAATAAAAAGGGGTGGGGATGAGACTCAGTGATTAAGCACCTCTGGGTTCAATCCCTGGTACCAAAACAAAACAAAACAAAACAAAATGTAAGAGATCATTATAGTTTATTTGTGTTTGTTTTTCTTTTGAGATGAGATCTCAATATATAGCTCAGGTTATTCTAAAGTCTCTGGCTCAAGTAATCTTCCTACTCAGCCTCCGGAGTAGGTAGGACTACAGGTGTGCTCCTCGGTGCCCAGCAGAATATTTTTAATAATAGAATTAGTTTTAATGTGGCAACCTATGAAACTAAAAAGGTATACTTTTTAAGAAGGTAAAACATTATAAAAAAGAAAAAGTACTTAGTGATAACTCAGAAATTACCTACATGGATCACATTAACAATTTTTCACCAGATCTTTTCACTTAAAGTTTTAGGATACAGTGCAAAATTACTTTGTTAGTTTACATGCTACAAATTAAGTTTCTTAATATCACTGTCTCCTATATCTTTGTTAAAATAGATTAAAAAAAGAAGACTGAATCCAAGTCTTGGTTTTTGCATCTGTAAATTGGGGCTAATAATGCTGGAGGTGGTAGTAAATAATATTGTTATTTAATGTGAAAGTACTTTATTAACTAAAATTAGTCATGTAAATCTAAAGTAGGATTCATTGATGACTTGTGCCTTCTTTCATTAGGAGGCAGTGCTATTAAGAAATTTGATTTGTAGTGTGTAAATAGTTTCTTGTTTGCAAATGAAGGACTAATGATTTTTTGGAAGAAAATGTTTCATTCAAATCTGTTATCTGGGGCTGGGGTTGCAGATCAGTGGTAGAGCACTTGCCAAGTAGTTATGAAGTACTGGGTTTGATCCTCAGCACCACATAAAAATAAATAAATAAATAAAGATATTGTGTCCATCTACAGCTAAAAAACTAAAAAAAAATCTGTATCTGCCTTTGCTTAATTTTTAAGCCCTTATGCAGGGCTTTGTGTCATTTACTCATATCAGAATACATATTGTATGTTATTTTTTTCATTTATCAAATATGTATTGGTTACCCACTCAGCGTCAGGCATGGTGCTGTGTTCTTTATGCAGTGGAGAAGATCAACTTGGTCACTGTGTTTTTGCAAACTGTAGGTGTTCAGTGAATATTTTGGTGGAATTTGTAAGAAAAAGCAGAGAATGATTTTGTTTTGATTTTTTTCAAGTAAATTTTTTCCAGGCTGATATAAATGATGATGGTTTGATTTTTTTTTTTTTTAACTTGAGGAAATTTGTGAATAGAAGCAAAAAAAAAAAGGCCATTTTATTTTCAGTTTCAATGAGAATTTTTTTCAGAAAAAAACACTTATTGGTAATAGCATTATTAAAATATAATGCATATTTATGCAATTACAAATTTGGGATGTATAATGCAATGACTTTAGTACATTCACAGATTTATGCAAACAACCAATATAATCAGTTTTAGAACATTTTTACCAACCCCTCAAAAAAGCTAAAAATATTAGACACCTTTTGCATGTCTGTTAATATGTATTTTTTGAGAAATATCTCTTAATAGGCTTTACCCGTCTTTAACTGGGTTTATTGTCTTTATATTATTGAATTGTAGGAGTTTTTCTATATTCTGGATACACTCTCCTTTTCAGATATATGGTTTGCTAATACTTTCAGTTTTTGTGTGTGTATGTGTCATACTTTACTCATCTGGTTTCTTTTTTTTTAATTTATTCTGCTTAGGTATACATGATAGCAGAATGCATTTTGATTCATTGTACACAGATGGAGCACAACTTCTCATTTCTCTGGTTGTATGTGATGTAGAATCACAACATATATGTGGTCATACATGAAGCTAGGGCTATGATGTCCATCTCATTCCACCATCTTTACTGTCCCCACGCCCCTCCCCCTTCCCCACCCTTTGACCAAAGTTCTTCCATTCTTCTTTTGTCCTCCCCCCATTATGGATCAGCATCCACTTATCAGAGAGAACATTCACCATTTGGATTTTTGGGATTGGCTTACTTCATTTAGCATATTCTCCACCTCCATCCAGTTACCTGCAAATGCCATAATTTTATTCTCTTTTATTGCTGAGTAATATTTCATTGTATATATATACCACAGTTTCTTTACCCATTCATCTATCTAAGGGCATCTAGATTGGTTCCACAGTTTAGCTATTGTGAATTGAGCTGCTATAAACATTGAAGTGGCTGTCACTGTAGTATGCTGTTTTTAAGTCTTTTGGGTATAGACGGAGGAGTGGGATAGCAGGGTCAAATGGTGGTTCCATTCCAAGTTTTCTAAGGAATCTCCATACTGAGACCCTACGCCTAATAGAAGAAAAAGTGGCCTGAATCTTCATCATGGTGGATTAGGACCTTACTTTCTTAACAAGACTTCTATAGTGCAAAAAGTAAAATGAAGAATCAATAAACAGGATGGATTCAAACTAAAAAGCTTCTTCTTGGCAAAAGAAACAATCAGTGAAGTGAACAGAGAGCCTACATTCTGGGAACAAATCTTTGCCACACGCACATTAGATAGAGCACTGATCTCCAGGATATACAAAGAACTCAAAAAACTTAACACCAAAAAACCAAACAATCCAATCAATAAAGGGCCAAGGAGCTGAACAGACACTTCTCAGAAGAAGAAATACAGTCGATTAACAGACATATGAAAAAAATGTTCAACGTCTCTAGCAATTAGAGAAATGCAAATCAAACTAAGATTTCATCTCACGCCAGTCAAAATGGCAATTATCAAGAATACAAACAATAATACGTGTTGGCAAGGTTGTAGGGGAGAAGGCACGCTCATATATTGCTGGTGGGACTGCAAATTGGTACAGTCAATGAGAATTTAACCTTTTAATGTCATGAAGTTCTTTTTCCACAAAATTGATAAATAGGAAGGGCAAAGATGTTATTTTTAATCCCCGCACCCCAAAAATCAGATTTGTTCTTTTGTCCCTTTCTTGGCAAGGTAATCTGTATTGGTTCATAGACCCAAACACTTCACTTAAAAACAATCTAAGAGCTAAAAATAAGCAGATAAAATAAAGAAATGTGAAATACTTGACTCTACTTTCCATATAGAAAGCAAAGGCCTAATTAAGCCATGTTGTGTATTAATTGTTACAGAGAGATTAGGGCTGCTTGTGAGGTGTAAAGAATTCATAACTACTCCTCTGACAAGTCAAAGGAAACTTAAGAATCTGTGGGTTTATGTTTAGTTTTTTAGAGTTTTGGAAGATTTTAGATAAAAAGGAATTTAGTCATTGTATGTTAGGTATTCTTGTCCATTTTAGTAGTTATATGGTAAATGATTTGAGTGCGGAAACTATTTAGAGCTTGTTGATTGTGTTTATATGTGCTTTTAATTGAATTTTAATTAAGGTTATAAACATTGTATGTATGTATACATTGTCAGAATGTAAAAGAAGACAAAAAGGATTAAAAATTGTTTTGCATTAAAAATATAAAACTACATATTTAAGAGATGCAATTGGCTTCTACTATAAAGGCATAAGAAGACTCTTTTAGATGCTGTTGTTTTCCATACACTAAGGTGAGCAAGAAATTATCCAGTAAGGCAATGAGGACAATCTTATTAGGGTTCTCCAGAGAAACGGTAGGATAGGTATTTGTATATGTGTTTAGTATGTATGAGAGGATATTTACTAGGGGAATTTGTTTGTGCTATTATGGAGTCTGTCAAAGGCTGTCTGAAAGCTGGATAACTAGAGAAGCTGATGGTTTATCTCAGTGAATGACAAAAAGCTAGAGAACCCAGTAAGGTAGGGGGAATTTGCTGGTACAGGTCTTGGAGTCAAAAGTCTGGAGAACCTGGAGTTCTGATGTACAAGGGCAGTAGAAAAATGGTGTCCCAGCTGTAGGAGAGAGAGAATGAATTAGCCTTTCCTCTGTCCTTTTGTTCTGCCTGGGTCCCACTCAATTGGATGGTGCCTGCCCACATTGAGGGCAATCTTTCCCACTGAGTCCATGGATTTAGTCTTCTTGGAAACACCTTGAAGACATACTCAATGCTTTACCAGCTATGCAGGTATCCCTTAATCCTACCAAGTTGACACTTAAAATGAAGTATCACAGACACAGTATAGTTAAGTATCACAATGAGGAACAAAATGTATTTGGAAGGAAGACAGTTTACTGATATATGTTAATTGATGAGTCGATACAAATTTCTTTTACGGTATACAAGGTGAATTCCATGTTTTATTTTTTCATATAGCTTGTAATGGTTTCCTATCCACTATTAGAAAATGTTTTGATATGCCTAGTTTGACTTTCTTTAAAATAATAATGAATTTAAGTGAATAATAAGACTTTGGCAAATTCATTTTATCTCTGGCGTTTCTACTAATGACAAATTTTCTTCTCAAAAGTTTTTTAATCAGGTTCTGATGCTTGGGAAAACATCTATCAGTGATTTGTCAGAACATGTGTTTGACTTAATTTTGGAGCTCTACAATATTGATAGTCATTTGCTGCTCTCTGTTTTACCCCAGCTTGAGTTTAAATTAAAGGTAACTGTTGTAAAAATAATGTGATTCTTTTACCTAGGTTAGCAAAGAGCATTATTTATGGCTGTTTAATTCTTAACAGTAATTTTAACTGAATGTAACAGAAGAAGGAATGTATTAACATTATTTATTTGTGTGTTTGTGTCTTGCCTGTTTGTGTATCTTCAGTGCCTGGCATGGTATCTAGCAGATTGTAGCTGGTTACTAAATGATTAGCAGGATGGTATTTTCCAGATTGATTCCAGATTTCGCTTGCTTTTGAGATCACAGCTATACATTTGAGCATTGTTTTCAAAGCATGCATTTTATATATTCTTGATTGGTCCATAAAACGTTTAGTTCATTATCCACATAATGGTAAATGTTTTCTCTTATTCATATTATCTTATAGTTGTTGCAAGTTTGTTTGCTTTTCACAGAGTCTGTGAAATCTTTGGTGGCAAGTCCCTATTGCCTTGATATTAAATTATGCTGTTTCATTTGCAGAATTGGGGAACACCCTTTTGTCTTTCTGATCGTTACAAGAAAATTAAATAAAGCTGATTATAATGATTAAACTTTGATGGATCTCAGTGTATCACCCAGAAAATTTCTTAAATGATTTCCATGTAGATTTCTTAATTCTAAAAAATTTGATTTGTGTCTTCTAAAACCAAAATAAAACAGTTCACATTCATATTGTGAATACCATAAATAACCCATGAATAATTATTCTTGTTTTAGCCTGGAGTATATTTTTCATATTTTTCTCAAGTGAGACATTTGGTTGACTGGCCCCTCAGCCCCCTTTTTAATGTGGTTAGCAATTTTAGTTAAGCAAGGAAGTCACACTTCTGATTATTTGTTGGTTTATCTGATTTGCTCTAGTAAAAATAGAGTAAGTGCTATGTGCATTTTCCTAATAAAAATAGACTAAGTGCTATGTGCATTTTCCTACACACTATGAAAAAAATAAAAATAAGGAAATTATCATCCCTGCTTTCAGCCAACTTAACATCTAGTATGGGAGGAAGAGGAAAAAAATCCATATCTAATAAGAGGCCAGATATTTTAAGTGTCATAAGAGATACAGCATACAATTGAAGCAAAGGAAAACAGCATGCAGAAGCATATAGAGGTAGGAAGGTGCTGGGTGAATTTGTGGAAAACAAAAGAATTCTAGTTGAAAGGTAGCATAAAGTAAATTTAAATCACTCCTAGATGTTTTGCTTGTAGAACCTTAATAAACAAGTAGATTTCCAGGTATTAAATCAGACCAGTTGAATTAGTTTCGGAAAGTAAAGATCAGGCATCAAGTTTGTATGTTTGTAAGCTTTAGAGGTGGTTCTAATGTACAGCCAGCACTGAGAAGTACTTATTTTGAGGAATAAAGACATGAGTTAGATCATATTGTGGAGGCTCTTGAATGCTAGGCTGAGTAAGGCATTGGTTTAAAAAAAGTTTTGTAGAATACCATCTATAGTACCTTGAATATTAATGCTGTTTGGTAGACCTGATTGCCACACTTTATGTTCAAGTCTAGTATTGCGATTTACTTATTCATTTAACCCATGTGTCATTTGTTGGTGGTACTAAAATCAACAATAAAATTGAGTTTTCATCCCCAAGGTGTCTGCATTATAGAATATAAATTAGAAATTTTAATTTTTACACATGTAAGACTTTATCATTATACTGCTGAACTTCATTTAGGAGTCTGTTATATGTAGCTTAACTGACTCTCCTATTGGGAGATTTCAGCACTTATTTATTTCTACAAAGAGCTAAGAATTACAGTCATAGAGTTCTGTATTTACCATAGGCCTGGCCTCCTCAGGTGTTCATTCTTAAAAACTACAGTCTTTCAGGACTTAGTAGGTTATTGAATGGAAGTAAACCTTAGTTGTAGGAAGGGCCTCCAACGTTATACTTTTAAGACTGTATTTGTATGTAGAGTGTACTACCTTAATGTAATTTGAGAAGATTAGCGCATTTATGATGAGCTTAATTTTATAAAAAGTGTAGTGGACATTTTTATGCAAGTTTTTCATTTGGAGTTCATGAAAGTTTTTCTGTGAATAGAAAGATAAGGGAAACCATGGGCTAAGTCATATTCTGAATATCTGATTTATGATTTTAAAATTTGTTATGATTTGTTGTAGAGCAATGATAATGAGGAACGACTCCAAGTTGTTAAACTACTAGCAAAAATGTTCGGGGCAAAGGATTCAGAATTGGCTTCTCAAAACAAACCACTTTGGCAGTGTTACTTGGGCAGGTATATAATTTTGGTTTCCTGGATAAAAGTAATATATGTTTATATTTACTTAGATTGCTTTTTAAAAACACCATTTATATTTAAGCTGTGTTCTCTGAAATCATTAAAATTAAGAGTTTTATGTGTTGAAATTTTGAGTGTTTGGTATTTTTAAAATTTCCCTTTATCTTTTCATTGTATGATGATACATTTTAAAAGCTATCTCACATAGTATTACAACTATAAAATTAAAACATATAATTTCAAAGCAGTCATTAATTGCAGTCTGAATATACCTCTGGGAGATACAAACCCTTCAAAAAAAATTGTATTTAATTAGATTATTTGGAAATAATTGAAAGCATAAGGTTATTAATAAAATGAATAAAGAACTTATGTACGTTTCTCTTCCTCTCTTTCTTTCTGTATTTCTTAATGATGACCTAGCATGCCTTTATTGATCCACATAATACCTGAAATTGGTTGCAAGATTTTAAGTATTTTTTGTATGTTACTTTCTTTGGGGGAGATTCATTTCATTACCTTTTCAAAAAGAGATTTCTGACCTTGAAAATATAAAAGCACTACAAATGCCCTGACTGAAATCATACTTGACCCAGATAATAAAGGACAATTTTCATTCTCTCAAATTATTCTGACAACAAATTATGCCATTAAGTCATAAACAAACAAGACTTAAAGTTTCCTAAACCTTAAATTATGCAGTTAAGACATAAACAAATAAGACTTGATTCTATTTTGTGTTGAAATGTTTGCATTGGCATCACACCTTTGTTTCCATTTTAATAACAGAACTGTCAGTGAATTTAACCTTTTGGTTTTATTTTTCTAAATTTGTTAAATGAGGATATGTAAGTGCTTGTTGAGCTGTAAATTACTAATCTGATTTCTTAGTGTTTACATTGTTCAATAATAATATTAATGAGGAAGTTAAACTAATACATACAAGCCATTGTCACTTTGAATTTGATTTCTGAACTTTTTTTAAAATTTTAAATTATGCAGCTCAACTTCAAGTTCATTTTTTTGGTACCAGCAATTGAACTCAGGGGTACTCCCCACATCCCCAGTCCTGTTTTGTGTTTTATGTAGAGACAGGGTCTCACTGAGTTGCTTAGTGCCTCGCCATTGCCGAGGCTGGCTTTGAACTCACGATTCTCCTGTCTCAGCCTGCCAAAGTGCTGGGATTACAGGCATGTGCCACCATGCCTGGCTGAAAAATACATTTTTAGCATATAGTCATGAATTGCTTAAATGACAGAAATGCATTAAGAGAAATGATTAATATGTGATTTTTGTTGTTGTATGACCATCTTAGAATGTACTTTCATGACCTAAGATGGCTATGACATGAGGCGATAGAAATTTTTCTGCTTCACTACAATAGTAAAGGACCATTTGTATATGGGGTCTGACATTGATTGAAATGTTATGTGGTACATGGCTGTATAGACATTTAGTGTATTTTAAAATTAGGACTTGTATTATCCAGAGTTTATTTTATAGGTTTTCAGTGGGGAAATCCCGTTTACATTTCACCTATTACATTATAATTTTTCCTTTTAATATTAATGACACAAAACTCAAATAATATTAAATGGTACCACCTTTTGGGCTAGGGTACAGCTCAGTGGTAGAGAACTTGCCTAAGGTCTGGGTTTGATTTCCAGCCCAAATCACAACAAAAACACCACCAAAATAACAACAGAAATAAACAAAACAAAATACCAATTTTTAGTAGCTATTTTAGAAGATATTTCATTGTATTTGTAATGATTATGAGCTGCATGCTTAGTTGAATAAAGTATGAGTAAAGTATACAGGATAGAATATTTGGATTCAAAATACTTCGGAAACTTGGAAACTTTACCTGGATCCATAGGCTAGATTTTAGTACTTTCTGTTTTGGAGAGGGATGCTGTACTTTTTGAGTATTAAAAAAGTTATGACTAATTTGGTGCTGATTTTGAAGGCTTTTTTCTTCTTTATATAAATGCTGAATTTTATTTTATTTTTTTTTAAATATTTTTTTAGTTGTAGTTGGACACTATCTTTATTTATTTATTTTTATGTGGTGCTGAGGATTGAACTCAGTGCCTCATGCATGCGAGGCAAGCGCTCTACCACCGAGCTATAATCCCAGCCCTGAATTTTATTTTTTATGGTATTGGGTGATACAAGGTTTGGTAGCCTTTTGATTTTACAGAACTAAGCCATGTAAAGATATTGAATGGAAAATCATGACTTGACTTTAATGATATTGACACTTAAATTTTTTTTTTTTAAAGAAAATCATCATTTTCCATTTCCGTGTTAACTAATGTATATAGACTTTGAAAATCATTAGTGAGAATCAACAAAATATCATGTGCTTCCTCATGGATAACACAATACTGTCTGTGAAGTAATCTTGCTAAAAAAAATTTGAATCCCAATATGATTACATGTCTAGGTATAATTAATTAGCTATGTCTTAGGATTAGGAGCCTGTTAATAGACATCAGAATGATAAAATTAGCAAAATTTAAACCATGGGAAAAGTCTACACATACACCATACCATTTGCTCTAAAAAAATTATAAAAAATGGGTAGGGGGAGATAAAAAATTAAGAGACTTACATTGCATATCAGCCAAAGGGATTGAGTTTTTTATAGTGACATCAGTATTTACAGATACAACATAAAAATTTGATTTGCTATATTGGAGATATAAAAATTGTGATGTTTAATTGGATAGGAATAATTTGAGGGTAAATTTAGAGTCGTGATATAAAATCACAGGGGTTTAGTGTGAGATTTGCCATACATTTGTGAATGTCCTATGTTTAAGAAAAAATGCTTTGGGGAAAACTTTTTTTTCAAATATGGAGTAGGATTTATGTAACATTTCTGTGGAAAAAAATTGTATACCCATGACATGTACATTTACATGATATATTTGAAAGTTTTTTTTGTTTTTGTTTTTCGTTTCTGATTTTGGTACTGGGGATTGAACCTAGGGATGTTTAACCACTGAGTCACATCTCTAGCCCTTTTTAAATTTTTTATTTTGAGACAAGATCTTGCTAAATTGCTGAGGCTGGTCTTGAATTTGCAATTTTCCTACCTCAGCCTCCTCAGCCTCTGGGATTACAAGCATGTGCCACCTCATCTGGCTGAAAGTATATTTATAAGAAAAATTTGTCATTCTGATTCTTACATCTGGGCCAAATGTTTATTGTTTAAACAGGCTCTCTCAAGTTCCATGGTTCTTATAAGAGATTGCTATAGTTGATTAAATTATTAGTCAAAAAAATTGGTTAAAAATAATCTGGGGGCTGGGATTGTGGCTCAGTGGCAGTGCGCTTGCCTAGCATGTGTGAGGCACTGGGTTCAATTTTAGCACCACATATAAATAAATGAATAAAATAAAGGCCCATCAATGTCTAAAAAAATATTAAAAAAATAGTCTGGCTTCATTTTGGATTTTCCTACATAAATTGTTTTTTCTTTAATTCAGGAAATTAATATAAATTGAGTATGGATTAAATATGCCTGTTTCTCTTACTTTTAAATATTACTGTGTGCCTTTATATTTTATCAGGTTTAATGATATCCATGTACCAATCCGCCTGGAATGTGTGAAATTTGCTAGTCATTGTCTCATGAACCATCCTGATTTAGCAAAGGATTTAACAGGTACTATATATATGTAACAGCAAATATTCGTAGGTGCTCTTCAGTGGGTGGTATGTGAGAGAGAGAGAGTGTGTGTGTGTGTGTGTACACAACCCTTACTTTTATAGGGGCAAAAACTTTGTTGTTTTGGTAGTTGAAATTGTCTTATTTCAGTTTATCAAAATGAAAGTTATTCTCTGAAGCTAGACTCTTTATAGCATATTTCCTATGTTGGCTAGAAACATCTATAAAATAATACTGTTTTCATGAATATCAGTTTCTTAGTTAACAGGCAGTTCCCAAAATTTTTAAGAATTTGAATTTGAACTGGTCTTGACTGGATAGATTGCTATGACTAATGTTCTTCAATATTTTAAGAACTAGGTAAGAGCCATTGATTTGTAATCTAATTTCATCGCGCTAATTGGAGGTAGCTTTAAAAATCTGTACAGTATAAGCCCCGTCAGAACTTTGCATTTTTGTAGTAATGAGAATATCATATCTGTTACTGTTCTGTTCAATTTTTAAAAATATTAAATAGTTCGGAAGATGTAGATTTGTTTAACAGCCACTTATATCTTCCTTACAAATGTTAGCACTTGCTGTGTTTATAAGATGAAAAAAAGTATATAGTCAAAATGCCCTCACAAATTGTTTTCCCTGAGAGCGCAACTACTCAACTGAATTTGGTCTTCATACTGTCCATGTTTTTATAAATACCACATGTGTATCTTTCCATAAAGGATATATAGTATTATATATAATGTATTTGAAACATTTCATTGAAATGTTATTTGAATTTGGAGTTGAACTTGCTGTCTTACTATTTGGTTTCTGTTTTTCCTTCTTTTTATATTTATCTCTTTGTTGTTAGATGGATTTTCTTTGTTTTTATTTTCCCTTTTCTGTGGGGTTCCAAAGTAAACACTCTTTTTTGGTGCTTTGAGTGCATAATTGGTAATGAAGTCTGAAATTAACCAGAACTCTAGCTTTCTTTTCTGAGGAATCACAGACCCTTAAAAGCTTTAACTTCTCAGTCTCCCATCTTTCACACTCTTTCAGTTAGTTAATTTATTTTTTAAAACTGGTAATATGTAGTACCTTTTTAACTGCTTTTTTTTAGTCTTCCTAACCATTGCTTTTCAAATCTTAATTACTACTTCTGAGTGTTTTCTGATAAAGAAAATTACAAACTATATTCATTTGTAGCTTTTTTTAAACAAAAACTTGTTATAGTAATGCTTTAAGTTAAATTATTATCAATCATAACTAAAGAAGCAGGTATTTTATCAGTTTCATCCTTTTCTGGGGAGACATCTCACTTTAGAGCCCTCTATTTTCTTATTCACATCTGGATTGCTCGTACATTTAGCTGCTTCTGTATAGCATTTATTCTGGAACCATCTAGTCTTCCTTCTTTGCCCTCCCCTCACCTGTGCTCCTTTTCTTTTTTTCCTTTCTTCTTCTCTCCCTTCCTTTCTTCCTATCTACCTGTCCCCTTACCCCTCTGCCTGCATGTCTCTCTCTCTGTCTGTTTAATCCTCCATGCTATCTTTCTTCCTTTTTTCCTCTGGATATGTCCTTTTTTGTAGCATCTTTTTATATATATATATATATTTTAGTTATACATGAACACAGTGTCTTTATTTTGTTTACTTATTTTTATGTGGTGCTGAGGATTAAACCCAGTGCCTCACATGTGCGAGGCAAGTGCTCTGCCACTGAGCCACAACCTCAGCCCTGTAGCATCCTTTTCTTGTGTTATTTGATGCAGTTATTTTCTGAGACCATGATTATTAGTTTTTTGGGGGAGTTTTCTTTTCTCTACAAAATGTCTGTTTTTAGTAACCTTTTTTCCACCTTTTATTTGCTTTTGTGTCTCTTTTCCTGGTTAAAAACCTTTCTTCAAAATGCTTGGTAATTTGAAGCTATCTGTTTAATTAATGGGAACGGGAATGTGACTAAATGAAAAGCCATTTGGAAAGTTTTGAGAATATGAATGGATCTGTCAACTCTGAACTTTAGGGTGATAAGGGTGAGTTATTTGTGGGAAGACCCTTGGTTTAGATATTTCTACTAAAGCGAGTTGGATTCCCATGGAAGAATATCCTGTCTGGAAGTCTAGTTGCTAATGTCTGTGGGAAAAGGATAGTGGATTTCTGCATTCACATTTCTGGTCTATTTACTTAATCTTCTTTTGGGTTATGGTGTCCATACCCTCAACTGTGTTTGGTGTTCCTCAGGTTAGAGATTCTCTGATTTGCACTATTGATTAAAGTTATCTTTAGGCTCATTTTGAAATGGCATAAGGATAATTTCTAGATGGGTGGTTATATTTTCTGTTTTCATCTAGGCGTCCCTCCTCCCTTCTCCATTGCCTTAAGCTCTAGCAGTACTTGTGCAGTTCCTCTGCCTTTTGTACAATGTGTAATGTATGGATTGGTTTACCAATTTCTCCTCTACTAGCTAGGGATTTTGTTTTCTTAGAAATCTGAAGTTATGTTTGTTCATTTACTTTCCGAAGTCTATAGTTTTTTTCCTCTTTTTGTGTCTCACTTGTTCATACCATTCTTAAAGATTTATTCTTGAAATTATTTAGGTATGGCCTATCTCCAAAATATTTTTTGTTATTTTTTAGATATACATGACAGTGGTATATTTTGATATATTATACATACACGGTGTATAATTTATTCTAATTATGATCCCATTCTTGTGGTTGTGCATGATACGGAGTTTCATTGGTGGTCCAAGATATTTTTTAGCTCTATTATTCATCTTTAAGAAGCTTAAAGAATTTGAAATAATTCAGTATGAAACATTGGTCCATTCTCTTAAAATTTATTATTAAAAAATTTATTTAAGTGATATCAAAATATTTATAATAATTGATTATACCTTATTAAACTTAATTCTTCATTTATTTTTATGCTTTCATTTTAGGTTTTGAATTTTTTCATTTAAGTATTTATGTAATGTTTGTCATTTATTTTGCTTATTTAAGTATAACTGGACCTTAGTGTTTTTTCTTTTTCTTTTCAACTTGTAGCAGTTCGTACCAAGTTAAATTACACATGGCTACATAGAGCCTTTCTTTCTTTGAACTTGCTGTCGTGTTAGGTCACACAGGCTGTAAAGGATTTACAGAGAGTAGGAAAGAGAGTGCTGGGAATTTACTGCCAATGTTTATTGTTCCTTCTTAGGCCTATGTTGGCTTTTTCTCTTTCCCAGTGACCTTATATAAAGTCTCTTCTTGATTTTTTTTTTTTCCCCTTGGACCTCTATTTTTTATTGATTCTTTCTAGTTATACATGACAGTAGAATATTTTGATAAAATTATACATGCATATTTATATCTTATTCTAATTAGTTCCCCATTCTTATGGATATACACAATTATAGGATTCACTTAGTTTTTTTCATGTATTTTTTTTGCTTTTTAACGGCCACCTGTTTTTCTATAGATGAAGGCTCTGTTCTATATATTTCATTCTATAGAAGATTCTGTCTTATTTCTTTCTTTCCTATCTGAAAATATGGTGGCAGATCTTCTGAGACTTTCGCTACTGGAGAAAGTGGCGAAACTAATGAGAGTAAGAAAATAATCCTTCATTTTGTTTGGAAGGGGAAGGCTTTTATTTTTTATCAGTTCCTATCAGAGCTTCAGTTAGAATATTTTCTTTAAGCTCACCACTTCCAGTATTTTGAGTTCCATGGGCTTCATTCCTGACCAGTACTATCATCTCACTTTCTACATATGAACCTTGTGCTGTAGTGGTTCTCAACCCCAGCAGACCCAGTGCTTCCCTTTTAACCAAATAATTTATAGTTCTACTTTTGATGTCCTTAAATAAAATTTGTAAAGTAATTCACTTAATATAATTAAAAAATTATGTCCAAATGTAATGTACAGTTTGGGAAAGAAGGAACAGTAGGACAATGGGCAGGAAGGCTGTGTGCTGAATGGGTCTTGGCCATTCAGGGCAATATGTCTCCTCTTTTCTTCTCTAGCGTAGAACATCACAATCAACCTTGACCACCTCAGGCTATTGCCTATAATTCTTTAGACAAATATATTACTTTTCTGCAAGTTAAATCTCAGAGCAATTTACGTGCTTTGTGTTAGTTGATTCACAGGACTGGAATAAGGAGGTGCAGTATAGATTCTGATGTTATCTGAGGGTCACCAGATGTTAGATTTTGTGAATCTAAAGATTATTTATCTTTTAACATCTTAATCATTTAGGTGTAGGTTCTCTTAGGTGTAGGAATTTAGAATGCAGGGCTATAGGAGGGCAAGTCAAAGGACAGTTCTCAAGGGGTAAGCCACTGTTAACATTTATACAAATTTTTGGCACTTTTTGCATTTAGCCAAAGTTGTCATCTCTCCTCTCTTTAGGTACCTGAAATTTCCAAATATTTACTGGGTTCTGTTCTGAAAATGAGCTTGTTTGATGTTTTCTTTCTCATTTGAATTTCATCTTTTTACTTTGTCCTGTGTCATTTATCTGTGTTGCATCTGTCAAAATTTTGTTAACAGATCATCTCTTGCTATGATCTGTTCTTGCTATTTTTCTCCTTTAACTATTTTAGTAGTTTTACTTCTCTCATTCAGGAATGAGAGAAGTAAATATGTCACACACACCGGTTTATCTTCTTTTGCTGATAGTAATTGTGAGATTCATTCTTGTGCCTTCAGCCAAATTTTGAGGGACACAGCCATACTGTGAAGAAGATTAGTAGATACTTTGTCATACTAATAATTGAGAATTACTTTTTTCTCCTCCATTATCACTTCCTCCTCTCAATTGATGCCTGTGAATGAATAACTTTTGTGTATGCTTGTTTAATATGAATGACTGGGTTTAGAGAAGTTGGGATACATCTTAAAATTGATGGTGTGTCATTGGATTTTTTTTTTCTTTCTAAGTGACACATAAAATAGTATGTGATGCTTTTGGAGCACAGTGAAATATAAAACTCCTGTATATATCTTGGTAAGGATAGGAACAAGCGATCTTTTAACATGTTCATTTGAAATAGTGCTCAAGAGATCTTTTAACCTGTTCATTTGAAATCATAGTGCTCAATTTACTGGGTTAGGTAAGACAACATTTGCATTTCTTTACAAGTTTTTTTTAGAAACGTATGGTCTTTCTCACTTTCAGAATACTTTTTATTAATAAGGAATTTGCAAAGTGGAGAGGTTATGACAAGGGCAGTGATGTTGTGGGTGCTTGAATCATGATTGTTAAACTTCCTTTCTAGAGAAGTTAAAC
The DNA here is from genome assembly GCA_004024805.1 of Geosciurus inauris. Taxonomy (NCBI): domain Eukaryota; kingdom Metazoa; phylum Chordata; class Mammalia; order Rodentia; family Sciuridae; genus Geosciurus; species Geosciurus inauris. Next base: position 40,713 of record PVHX01006453.1, read on the forward strand.
TACTTAAAATCATAAGCAATGTTTGTGTATAGGCAAGACTATTTTTATTAATTCAACAACCAACTTTTCTGTCTCATAATAAAAAGATGAGTAATATTTTGTTTAATTTGTGTTCAGTTTTGGTACCCTAAAGCCTAAGATTTCATTACTGAAGTATGTTAAATTTGTTTTCCAGTTTACTCATTGCTACGTGTGACTCCATGTTTCTGACTCAAAATTGTGAAATCTGTTTCATTTCTTCTATCTTTCCTTTGGCCTTTTCTTATTTAGTCAAATTGCCTTAAGATCTTTCTTATTTCTTGGCAGCCAGTATCTCAGTTTTATTCTTTCAGTAACCTTGTTTAGGGTTTCCCTAGTTGTAGGAAAGAAATTCAGATACTCTACCCTTGACGTGAGTGTTTTATCCACTTATATGAAAAACAAAAACGAAATATTTAACATTGGTAGAACTTTGTTCATTTTTATGATTTGCTTTAATTAATGAAGTCAGGAACTACTTAATCTGCTTCATTGCCCAACAAATGGGGAGTTTTACTGTACCAGTTGCATGTAACCATTATAGTTTGAAGGCCTGACCTTTTTCCTCTTCCTTTCTCTCCCTTTTTCTGGCTCTCAACTTCCTTGAAATATTGAATCTTCTACTTAGGTTTTGTTTTTGTTGTGGTTTATTTTCAAAGGTCTTCTACAATCTTTTAAAACATTTTAATTATTAAAGTTTCCATTTTAATCAAAGAAAATCTTATCTTTCAGAGTATCTTAAAGTGAGGTCGCATGACCCTGAGGAAGCTATTAGACATGATGTTATTGTGTCTATAGTTACAGCTGCTAAAAAAGATATTCTTCTGGTCAATGATCACTTACTTAATTTTGTGAGAGAGCGAACATTAGATAAACGGGTAAGTAGGAATAAGTAATAATTAGGGTTTTATTTTTAATATTTGAAGTAATAGTATTTCACTAGAAAATACTGAGTTTTTTCATAAATATAATAGTTATAAATTGACATTCAGCGTCTGAGGCTTGAAGGAAATATATAAAGTGAAGGGAAATGAAAAACTAGTAAATTACACTTTACTACATTTGTGTAATAGAAGCATTTTTACGTTCTAAAGGGAACTTTTTTGTTTTTATTTTAAGTGGAGAGTGCGCAAAGAAGCCATGATGGGACTTGCCCAGATTTACAAGAAATATGCTTTACAATCAGCAGCTGGAAAAGATGCTGCAAAACAGATATCATGGATCAAAGACAAATTGCTACATATATATTACCAAAATAGTATTGATGATCGGTAAGGATACTATATATGTATATTTGATTATTTGGAGTATAAAATAATTTCTTGATCTGTTGCTTTATGCAAACTATATTGTTTATAATTTTAAATTCCCTCCTTAGTTTTTACTACAGGGTAAATGAAGTGAGTAATTTCCTTTCCACCAAAGCCACAAATGAAGCAGTAATATACACACAACTTTAGGGATGGGTACAATTTTTATATTAATTTTTATGCACTATTTTTGAATAGAGTTAACATCTAAAAGTAGGAATGTATCTAGTTATAATTTAATTTTGTTTCACAGTTGTATTATAAGGATTTTCAGTTTTTTCAAATGGAATTCAAATAAAAAGGAACTGGATTAAGGGCATTTTAAATAAAACCAATTCCTAGTCAAGGCTAAATGTACAGTTTATAAATTTGTTAAAAATACATTATCTGCCTAAGGGTAGATCTTGTATGGATCTCGGTCCTTTAGTGGTTGGTAAAGCCACAAAATCTGTTTACAGTCTGAATTGACAGATTATTAGTGGACTCTGAATGATACTTGCCTGTAGCAGGTCAGAGTGAGAAAAGAATAGGTTGTATTGAAATTTGAAGATTTGTAGAAACTAGAACCCGAGGTCTTAGGTTAACACTATCTAAGAAATTTATTTTTTTAAAATGTTTTTTAGTTGTAGATGGACACAGTGTCTTTATTTATTTATTTTTATGTGGTGCTGAGGATCGAACCCAGTGCCTCACACGTGCGAGGAAAGCACTCTGCCACTGAGCCGCAACCCAGCCCAGAAATTTATTTTTATAAAAGTAGTTTTTAGACTTTTTGAGCGGGTGATATTAGTGTATAGACTTTGCATTATGACTTGCTAGGATGTTTTCTTTCTTTTTTGGGCTAGTGCCTTTTCTTCTGGGCCTCTTGATGCAGTAAGCAGTGGTAAGGGGAAACGGAGGTGGCAACAACATCTCTAGGTTAACAAAGGAAGTGAGAGAGATAGGACTTTTTCTGAGTACTTTTGACCAGGCTGGTTTTCATGATGATCACTTTAAAGAGCCAGGAATTTCTCTAATATGTATTCATTATATGTTTTGGAATTTTATGTACAAATTTAGTACATTTAAAGAGAGTCAACGTGGTCCCTTTTTTGTTCTTTTATAGATTACTTGTTGAACGGATCTTTGCTCAATACATGGTTCCCCATAATTTGGAAACTACAGAACGGATGAAGTGCTTATATTACTTGTATGCCACACTGGATTTAAATGCTGTGAAGTATGTCTCAAATGTCATACACTCTTCTTTTCATCTTTTGCACTATTGGATTTTATGGAAAAGAAACCACAAATAGCTGTATTTGAAAATGTAAACTACGTAATGTAAACATTGTTTAAAGGGTCAAGACACAATAAAATACTCGACTCTTTTTTTTAAATTTGTCAAAATGAGATCAAGCATTTTAAAGCGATTAAAAAGTAGAGCTAATTGACTTGGAATATTTTAGGATTTGATTTTTTTCTCTAAGGTTTTCATATTGTTGGTATCTCCAGAAATGTGATATACCTGTTCTTTTTTTTGTTTGTTTTCCTTAAGGTGTTAGAAAGGTTCCTATTATGAAAATACTACCATCTTATTCTCGTGTGGTACTGATTTAGATTATGATGTAAAGCACAGTACATATTTTTGTGCTATGTACCCTCAGCACAGTATTATAGTTTAGCGTAAGGGTAAGCACAGATTGTGTGTGTGTGTGTATATGTGCGCACGCGTGTGTGTGTGTGTCTGTTTATCTACTTGCCATACTGGGGATTGAACCCAGGGACATTTAATTACTGAGCTATATACCCAGTCTTTTTTATTTTATTATGAGTCAGGTTCTCATTAAATTCCCAAGGCTGGCCTTGTACTTACATTCTTCCTGCCTCAACTTCTACAGTGGCTAGAATTACAGGTGTGTATAACCATGCCTGACTACGAATATATATATATATATATATACATATTTTTTTTTTTTGTACTGAGGATTGAACTCAGGGGCACTTGACCACTGAGCCACATCCCCAGCCCTATTTTGTGTTTTGTGTAGAGATGGGGTCTCACTGAGTTGCTTAGCCCCTCACCGTTGCTGAGGCTGGCTTTGAACTCACAATTCTCCTGTCTCAGCCTCCCTAAGTGCTGGGATTACAGGCTTGCACCACTGCGCCCGGCTCTGACTACAAATATATTTTTATGATCACATTTTATTCAAAAAGTACCTTTGAATGTCTGGGTAGTGAGTTAGCATTTGAGACATGGAAGACACATTGCTAATCTAATTGAATCATGTTAAGGATTAGGAAGTTGAAGTCTACGGATTTACTGTAGGTCTTAGAAAGTGTAGACCCATAGTAGTCCAACAGTTTATAGCTATTGAGAATTCACATGTTTAGAAATTGGAGTTTGAAGGAACTATATGTAATTTCATTTGTACTTCTGCTTAATGGGACCTATGACTTCATTTCCTCCTTGGTACAAATTATACATTACTGATACTTTATATAGAAATGTACATTTCTTGATACCCATTGTATTTCAGGCACGGAAATATGTATTGTCTGTGAATAGTTTTGTACCATAATGGAAAAGTAGTTGAAAAAGACACCCTGTGACCCATAACGCTTAAAATATTTACTATCTGGCTTTTTACGGGGGTGGGGGAGACTCCTAGCCACCCTCCAGTTCAAGTGGTATTTTTCCGATTTTACATATGGTAAACTGAATCAAACAGAAATCTAACTTACATAAAGTCAAACAAGTTTTGGTAAGAGAGAACCATGTTTGAAAATCAGTTCTACTTGGTTCCAAAAGTCATTTTTTCCCTACTGTATGTAGTAAAATATACTAACTATATTTAATGTTATTACTTACGTTGTAAATTTTTCTCTGCAATTGGAATGCGTCTTAAAATTGTCACTTTGTCAGTTTAATTGGTGGTTTTTTTTCTTGAGGAGCAGTTGATAGCCTCTTAGATTGGATGAGATATGGCATATATATCTTATTTGAAACAGTCTTCTTATTGGAAATCACAGTATATCTTGCCTATATAGTTGCCTTGCAACTCAAATATCATTCAGGAGTAAAAATTAAAACTGCAGATGCTTCTAAACAAAAATTGAGAATTTGCTACTTGAGATTTTATGTGAAAAAATTTACCTAAAGAATTGTTTGTTTTTTTGTGAGAAGAAAGGAATGGTGTGCAAGAAGCAACAAAAATTACAAATATGTTTGCAAATCTAAATAAAGGATTGTAAAAATAATAAGGTTTTTCTTTGTAAGGAATGATGGTGTAGATGTAAAAGTAAGCAAGCATCTAGGCTGATATTTAATCAACACACTCCCTGCAATTAATTATATGTGAACTCTCTCAAGTGTTCCTGGAACCCTCCCTCCCATAGTTCCTTGTGCCTAGTCACAGAAAGAGGGTCTCCAGGACATTCTTCTACTGCCCACTGTTCTGGTTGGTTGGTGCCATGACTTTGTGAAAAATTTTGGACCCTTTCAGATATAAAACATGTAAGATAATAGGTAAGTAATATGCACTAAAAAGTGTTCTGATGTTCTTTTATCATGTAAGAGTAAGAATAGACATGTCAACTAATTAGACCATATGTCAGGTATGCATTTTAAGAATTTAACAGTCACCCTTAAAAGAAGAGAATTATAGTATAGATTGTCCAGATTCAAGGAATGAAAAAAAGTTAATAAAAACTTAATACCAGAAATAGAAAATAACAAAAATAATTGTAAGTAGAAACACAAATTATAAATAGTACTTACAAAACTAAGCATATCAGATATTAACTCTTCACTTAAATGACAAATATATTTGATTAAATTCAAAAGTAAAACACTCATTTACAATAGATATTCTGAAAAATAATGCCACTGAAAAGTAAATTTCACTTTAGACCAGTACTTGAAAATACTTTGATTCTACAAAAATAGTTGGTAAATAAATGTCTATAACTATTTAAGTTAGGTATAGATCATTTTATTCTTACTACCTTTGGAGTTAACTGTTCAACTGTAATACTTGCCAAAATTTTAGTATTTACCTGTTTTCTCTCCAAAGACCATTATATCCTTTATTGTGTAATGATAAAAATTACATAAATGTGAATTATGAAGTATATTAAAGTTAAAAATGTCTACGAATATACCACCCAACTTGTAAACTCTTTGCCCTTCCATCTTCCTCCCAGAGATAACTTGTCTCTTACCTTTCTCATCTTCTATAAAAAATAGCTTTGTGTATGTGTGGATATAGATATTCCTTAATATATTTCTGCTTGTTTTTGAACTTGATAAAAATGGAAGAATTTTGTGTATTGTCTTCTATGACTTTTTTCACTCTTGTGTTCCAAGGTTCATCTATAATATCATTAATAGTGATAGACCATTTATTCACTGTGGTATAGAGTTACATTATGTCATTAATCCACATTTCAGTTTATTTTTTTTGATATTGGAAATTTGAGTCAATAGAGAGAATGGACATGTGTGTTATTTATTTTTGTGGTGTTGGGAATTGTACTTGCCAGGTCTTGTACTTGCCAGGCAAGCACTCTACCACTGGCTATACTCCAAGGCCCCCCCTGCCTTTCTTTTTTAACTATTTCAAATAGTGGTATTATATTTAAAGTTTAGTGCATGCATGCATGGGTTTCTTTTTGATATAATTACATATTTTCCTTAAATTTAGCTACATTTTGGAATCACTTTGAGAAATTTAAACAGTACTGACACCTATATCTCTCCTTAAAAGCTTCTCATTAAATTTGTCTGGAAGACAGTCTGGGCATTAGGGTTTTCAGAAAAACATTCAGGAGATTTTAATGGGCAGTCAGAGTTTGGAATCACTGGTGTATAGCTAGGAGTAGAATTGCTGAGTGTGTTTATTTTCAGCATTATAAACTAGTATTGAATTGATTCCTACCAGTGGTTTCTGACTTTCTACATTCTCCTGTATATTATCAAACATCTTAAGTTCTACCTAATTCTTTCAAGTATCTAATTTTATCTTTAATTTCCCTGAGTACTAATAATACTGATCTTGTCATAGCTTTATGGTCTATTAATGTTCTAATATTATCATAGTTCTTACAAGTGTATATTGTAACGCCTGTCTTTATCCATTTAAATTACCATTCTAGCCCAGAAAGTGTTAAAATATATGACCTGTACTTAGTCCAGAAAGGGCTTAAAAATAGCTGCTTCACAGGCAGGTTCCTGGTGAGAATTTGTTTGGTAAGGATTCTTTCTTATTGTTGAAAGAGCCAGATATTTTATTTTGTGACTATTCTCTTTTGGGGAAGACATTTCCTAAATGTTAGACTTTTTGATATGAACCAGTTTCTGGATAATCCAAAATAAATGAAGTATCTTGATTATTGAAAAAGAGGCAAACTTAAGTACCATCTGGTAATGGTGTGTATCTTCATCTCACACCTTTTCCAGAACTTCTATTCATGATGAGAGTAGGGGTTAAGTATCACATTTCTTAGTTGTAATCTTCTTTGTCATTGAGTTGGTTCTCATCTAGACAGTTTGTACTTCTCAGGGTGAAGGGTGACTTGCCCAGCTGGAAGCAGAAGATTAGAAAAGAGGTTCTCTTCATTTGCACTGGTCCCTGACTGAAAAAGCCAGTGGTAGCTGTCTTTTTCTTTGAGTGGATACAAACATTTGGTATGACAATGGGAACATCTGATACGGGAATTGACGGTTTAAAATGCCATGTAACAAAAGAGTATCCAGATTCTACCCAGAGTTTTCACATTTCAGTGACAGACCGAGAATTTAGACTAAGAATAAATGAATGGATATTTGTCTTCCTATTATAATATTGCTTCTAGTATAGCTTTTTTTTTTTTTTCCCACCAGAAGAAAGGCTGTTTAGATAGGCAATAAACAAGAACAGATTGGTGCTTAGTGATTGCATAAAAATACTTGGGAGGACAGTCCCTTTAAATATGTTATATATGAATTCTTAGACAATGATGGTCACTTTTTAATTTCAACTGTAGTTATCATAGCTTATAATGGGCTTTAGAATTGCTTGAGATTTTATTTTTAATAAATAACTGTAATAGGTTAAATAATTTCCTCTTTGTTTTAAGCAAAAGCAAGTTTCAACATCCAGGTCTTTGAGAAATTGTAAGTAATGATTAGTTAGGTGAAAAAGAATGCAATGACTTTGGATTTCAGAAGTAATTTCACAGACGACTACCCTGCTTCCTTGAAAGTTATATTTTAATTATGTAACTTATGTTTTTAGATTTTTACGGGCTGCTGGAGAATACCCATTTTGCTTTCAGTGTTTATATTAATAAATTATGCCAATGAAAGTTCCTGAAATATTAATAACTTTAAAATAATAACAAAGTATAACTGTTTAAATTTCACACTCTAAGTTGAAAATGCCCAAATACTGTTGCTTTGTATCATTTAAAAGCACTGCTATACAGAAATTTAATTTTTCAAATTCAAACAGGTTATTGCCTTTAAAAAATCTGAAGATATTTTAAAAACGTTTTAAAGGAGAGAATGGAAAATTAAACAATTTTCTTTCCATCAGAGGAAAAAGAACTGTTTTACATGCTTATTTTATTACTGACCTGGCATTGCTTTGTGTGTGGTAACAGAGGTTAATGAAGTGTAGGTAATTGAAAATAAACCAATGAAAAATACTTGTTTTTTGAAAAATTTAAAATTTTAAAATATGTGGCTCTGATATTCTCTAACAATATATTGTTAACACTAGTTGTTCTTTGATTTACATATCTTTATTTTAATTACCTAAGTTCTTTTTTAATTTAAATTTCTGCTTGAGAAAAAGACACTTATTAGGAAGACATCAGTATTTTTGCCAAATTAAAAGAGTATTGACTTTTACCATAAATAATTCCTGTCAATTTAATATAATATAATACCTGTTTTAGGAAAAAGTATCCCCATTTTCTCATAGTGATAACTCTTCTGTTTCTGTCTTTGACTCCATTTCATTCTACCTTCTACAGGATCTTACTTCTTCATTTATTACTTTATTAAATTTACAATTTCTCCGATTAATTCATACCCTTTAGCTTACAAATGTGCTCTCATTAATGATAAATACTACTTAATTTTAGACAAAGCAAAACACAACCGATGTGAATCTCTTCTTTTGATTCTGTTCTTTATTATTTTTATATTTGATTTCTTCTTTGCCCTTATACATCATCAGTTACTAAATCCTGTGAATTTTACCTCTGTCATCTTTGGTAATTTGAACCTTTTTTTAATAGTTATGTACTTACACTATTCTGGAAAGATTTTTTAACCTATTTTTTATGTTTGTGTTTTTTAGAGCATTGAATGAAATGTGGAAATGTCAAAATCTGCTCCGACATCAAGTAAAAGATTTGCTTGACTTAATTAAGCAACCTAAAGTAAGCGAAATTTTAAAGAAAAAATTTCCTTTGATGTTAAGTTTTATAAAACACACACATTTTAGTTGCTATTTACCATTGCTGCTTTGTGTTAACTCTGTGGAAAAGTTCTATAGGTAGAATTTATGATTCCTAACTTGGCTGTAATTTTTAAGAAACTTACTACGTAGAACAACTTTGTTTACTGTATCTGCAAAAGGTGATAGCCAACAGAAGAGAAAATGGACTTCTGTGTGTTCAAAATAAAGTTTTTTGGATTTCTTTCAAAATAAAGAAATAGACAAAACTCAGTATTATTGAAAGCTTAAAAAATAGAATAAAATTACACTTTTATTTTGCCATACTAATACTCCCCACATCTTTGTATACTCTTAGGATTTTAGGAAGTTTTGGTAATCATGTAATTATAGTACAGTAGCTTTATATTTTCATTTCCAATTAATATGGTGATTTTAGTGTGTTGCTTGAACATCTTAATTATGGTCAAATGATAGTATTCATCCAGTTAAGTATCATTTTCTTTTTGGGCATTTCGAATGTTTCAGTATTAGTTAGGCCTGTAAATGGTATAATTTATCCAAAATGCAGTGCATTGTACCTGGTTATTTTAAATTGCATTGAGGGAAAACAACAGTATTATTTTTTATTTCTTCTTCAGTCCATAGTGATTTCTCTTGATCCTTTTGGCACACAAACCTCATGTTTGTAGGATAGTAAATAAAGAAGTACTGTTTCATCTAAAGGGAGAAAATTTCCTGTTTCTCTGGGCATAATTTGACCAATTGCTTTAAAAATCCATAGATGAATAGCAGTTGTTTTAGAGATTTATAGTGATCCTCTCACTTTTTTTTTTGTAAACCTTTAAGTGTGGTTTGAAGGTTTCAAAGATACTGTAATTGAAGCTTATGTCTGAGTAGAATTTTTGTTTTGCAGGCTAACAGTAACTGTTTTCTGTGATTGTTGAGTATATTGAACCTGCTGGAATATGTTTTCCCTTATGATAAATGACTTAAACCAATTTAGTGATTCTTCTGTTTTCTTTTTTGAACCCTAGTTAAATTAGTGTATTTCACTCAATAAGCATGTGTTTCAGTGAGTAGTATAGTGCAGTAAGTCATTGTGTTTCAGTGAGTAATCTCTGCGTTAAGTGCTTCAGTTACTTTGAGCAGTATTAATTTATTTCCTTCTGGCCAAACATACAATAGCGTTACATAAAAATATGAGATGTTCTTGTATTTATGTGTATAGAATTCTTGATTTGGTATTATTGAAGTCATAATAGCAGCCAGGTAGTATGTTAAATGTGTAGATCATATATAATATATTCACATCATGTTGCTCATGATGTGTGAGTTTTTAATCAAGCATAACTTTGCTTTTGACTCTGAGTCTCTTCAGGTTTTACTTATTTAGTGGAACAACTTTATCTTGCCTCTTGATAAAAACTTGAATGTGTCTCATGGCTTTTCTACTCAGTCATATATGAAATCATAAAATAAAATCTCAATTCATTTGCAATGCTTGGATTCTTTCTACTTTGTGTAATTTTGTTTTTACTTGTCTTTTAATAATTACCAAGTAGGGATTTTCAGTAATACGTGGTGGGATTGAAGAGAAAACAAAATGGAGGAGGATAGTACTCGAGTGGAGTTGTGTTGTGAGAAGAATTAGTAGTTTGTGATTATTTATATTAAGAATTATAATAGACATAACTGAATTAAAGTTAGAAAAAATGCGAAGGTATGCGTAACTTTTGTGTATTTATATTTCCTTGTATTTTACCAGGAAGACTCTTAGATACTTAACAATTGGTTTATTTTTTTATTTTTTTGCTTTCTTTATTATTTAGCTTGAGTAAGCCAGTTTTTAATTTTTGGCTCAGCAAAATAGCTCTTCTACTTCATTGAACTAAATTGATTTACTCAGTGTTGTTCAAAAGTGACTTTTCAATTTTCAGTATTGTACTTTTGTTGGTGCGATTTCTTTTTCATGTGAGTCAACTTCTTGAAAGCCCAGCACGGCCTCTTTCCTCACTAAGTGAGGAAATATAACACAAATTGTGTATATTTCTTAAAATATTGCTGTTCAGTACTTTAAATTCCAAATATTTGGGAATTAATTCTTGTACTTTATTATGCTTTGTCCCTCATAGTCCTTTTAGCAAGCTCCTTTATAGGAATGGTTTATTTATATGTTTTATTGCCTTTAACCCAATATTTATATAGCTTAGTATTTTAAACAAAGTTTCTCAATGACATGTTTTTGGTTTTATAAAATATGACACTGTCAAGATATATAATGGATAGTTACTAATCTTTTTATCTTTTATATATATATGACTTTACATGCAATAGTTCCTGAATGTACGTGCAGTACAATGTGGTGAGCACTTTTGTTTAGTGAAATTACATTTTTCTGTTAAAACCCATACCTAGAAATCTTAGAAACAGCTTTTTAATTGTCTTTTTCCAGTGTCTTAGCCATAAACTTTGTGACTATGTCTGAGAAGCCTCAAGTCAGTGAAATTTATATGTGTCAACTTTTTATTTAAGATAGGGCTAAAAACTTGAAAACTAACAAGTTTTTTTTTAAAATATTTTTTTTAGTTGTTGGTGGATTTTTATCTTTTTATTTATTTATATGTGGTGCTGAGAATCGAACCCAGTGCCTCACACATGCTAAGCAAGCGCTCTACCACCAAGCCACAACTCCAGCCCACAAGTTTTTAATTGTATTGTTTTCCTTCCAAAACGTACTTACCCCCTTCTTTAGTTGTAAAACTGTGAAAGTATCTACTTGTCCAAAAAAAATGTTATGTAGCAATCAATTTTTTAATTGAGAACTGACAAAACAGGGTGAGGTAAGAGGCTATGACAGTGGAAAATAGGTTCACTTCTACCTCCCATCTAATTCATCTAGGATTTAAAAATCGCTAAAGAAGGATACAGTAGCCTGGGAATGGTGATATGCACCTGTAATTCCAGTGCTTTGGAGGATTGCAAGTTTGAGGCCAATCTGGGCAACTTAGTGACATCCTGTCTTAAAATAAAAAGAGCTGGAGATGGAGCTTATTGGTAAATGGTAAAACTCCTTTGGATTCAATCCCCAGTATAGCCATTAAAAAAAAAAAAGGAAGGTTATAGTTGCAGTAAAGGCATGGGACTGTAGTATTACTAGTTTATGCTTACCTAATTTTTTGTCAGAAAATTTTAATTTTGAATTTTTTTTGTGATTTACAGACAGATGCCAGTGTCAAGGCCATATTTTCAAAAGTGATGGTTATTACAAGTAAGTTATTTAAAATCCATATAAAATTTAATATGTAATTGAAATAATTCTTATAATTTGTTTCATTTTAGGCTTTGAAAATATAGCAAATGGTTAAAGCATTTTAACAACAAGCAACCCAGCTTTCCTTTTTTCTGATTTTTACTTTGCATATTATACAGAATTTCAGATTTTCTGTTGTATGAGCATGAGTTGGAGAAAGGATTTATTGCATAAATTTATTTTTTTGAGAAACTTAAATCATTATATGAGTTTACTTTAGTGCTTTGGCATTGATTGCTCTTCATAAAATCTGAATTTTATGAAGCTAATTTCACACTGAGTGAAAATTGAATATACCCAATGACTACATAAGTTTTTTTTGAAAAAAATATTTATTTGCTTTTTGTGATGTTTAATAAATGTTATTTAATTGCATTGAACAGTAAATACAAAAGATGTGTAGCACATCTTTATTCCATGCAAGAGTAGGGAAGTAGCTATTTTTGTGATCATTTGCTTTTCTTCCCACCTTGACATCACTGTATAGCAGATGGGTTAAACCGAGAGGTAATCAGGAATACCTGGCAGAATGAGTCTACTGAACTTCCACTTGATGGTAATGAAGAGATCTTAAGATGGATCCGAGATGATGACTATTGCAAGATGTGCATGGAAGTAATGCTAAGACATTGAAGAGTGCAGTGACTTAATTCACTGGGTTTTAGGTTAAGTGATTGGAGTTTTAGTGTGTAGATCTTTTAAGACCAAAATAAATTTCAGACGTGGGTAGATAAACTAGTTTTCAGTCTTTTGTGATAATGTGTTATAGTAAATAGTTCTATGCTATTGCTTTTTTATCAGTATTTCTTCAGTAGTTTGTGGCTGCTATCCTCTTATGATCCCCTGTATTCTTTCCATTTTTTCCGCTCTGTTCATTTTCTTCTGAAAACAATATTTTTCAGTTTCTGTTTGAGGAAAGCTAGTATTTTGTTTTTTTAAATTAATTAATTAATTAATTTATTTTATTTTTTCTCAAAAATTGCATTTTAATACATGTTATCAAACATAACAGAAAAAAAACAAATTTTCAGAAGCTGTACACACTGTTCACTGAAAACATTTGTTGAGGCAAATAGAAAAAAATTGTTACAATCATAATTTTTCTAGCTGCACAAAATTATAAGCAGATTAAATTCTTCATATTAAACACCTTTATATGCTCTTTCAATGAACAGTATATATATATATATATATATATAATTATATATATTTTTTATCAACCATCTTTACTATACCCATTCCCCTTTCCTGCCCCCCGCCTCCCCCATGTCGCCTCCAGTGTTTCTCTATTTCTCTTATGTTTCCCATTCCCACCTCCCTTATTCATCAGCATCCACTAATCAGAGAGACCATTCAGCATTTGGTTTTTTGGGATTGGCTTACTTCACTTAGCATAATGGAAAGCTAGTATTTTGTAGGTGTTAAGGGTATTGTGACAAAGAAGGGTCAAATATATTTGTATAATGCTGCATTAAATGTTTTTTGTTTTGTTTTCTCTTTCTTCCCGTCCATCTTCCCTCTCTTCCCCTTTTGCACCCCCACCCCCGTAAGTAGGCCTTCTTGTAGCCTTTAATATGATACCTGTTAGGAAGGGCTGTAAAATGACATTTTCTATTTAAAAACAATACCATCTTTTCCTGAATACCACCAAACTCCAGTGAATTGCTAGTGATGTTTGGATCAGTTTGTGAAGTGCTACACTGGCAGTTTCCCAGCTTCCCTTCAGGTGCTTATTGCATGTTCAAGCTTATTGCTTAAATCTTACACAAACATTTAGTTTGTCTTCTATAAGCACTTGTGTTTTATCTGTTGCACTAACATATGGTGCCCTTTCTTTGCAATGCTTTTATTTTCTTATAGAAAACATGAAAAGATCATAAGCAAGTATTTAGTTGGATTAATTTATTAATATATTCTTTCCAGATTTAGTGATTCAGTCATTCATGCTAAGACTTAATATACAATTTCAGAATTGTGTGTGAACTTGAAGACTGAACTTTATATTCACTTTAAGATTCATTTGAATTTCTACTATTTTTTATATCTAAAGTTTCATAATTTGTTCTAGTCTAGTTCTTTATAGCAGTTAAATAGCCAGGGGTGGGGGGTGGGCGGGAACAGACTAGGATCAACATTTTTCATAGGTGTTTTGATACACAAAACTCATTAGGGTAATATGAAGTCTTGTACAAAGATTTATCCCTTCTCATACAGTAATGACAATATCCAGCAGTAACACTGGGAACAGCTTTCTCAGTACATGTCAGTTCCAGATGGCAAGCTCGTGCATATGAATTTTCTCTGGATTGGCATAACAGTAAACATGGAAATATAAGAAAATAGTTTCTCAAAGGTAAAACTTGGTGATTTATCTCTTGCTATGAACTTTAAGAGAATATGTGCAGCAAGCTTGAGGGAACACTAATAAAATTGCTGTTATTCAGGTTGACCTTGATATCTTTATATACTATAAGAAGTTATTTAGAAGTAGCCAGTGCAGTATTTCCTGCATGGATGTCTCTTCATAGTGATCCTGTTTTATATGTCTAGAAAGAAGATTTTATTTGTGAAAATTGATTATTGATGGTGCTTCACAATTTATTTTATTGAGCTAAACTGAACGTGTAGATAAGGATTATTAATCAAAATAATAAAGGAAATGAAAAGTATTGAGCTTTCATTAATTTGAAAAAATTTAAAATGTATTTTAATTGAATTTTAATTTATTTTAAGGAAATTTGCCAGATCCTGGTAAGGCTCAGGATTTCATGAAGAAATTCACACAAGTGTTAGAAGATGATGAGAAAATAAGGAAACAGTTAGAAGTACTTGTTAGTCCAACATGCTCCTGCAAACAGGCTGAAGGTTGTGTGGTAAGGAGAGAAAGAAATAATGTCTGAAAAACACCCCAAGTAGTTTTTGTGCTCCTCCCTTAAAAAGTAATTTTCAGGGCTGGGATTGTAGCTCAGCAGTAGAGTGCTTGCCTCGCATGCGTGAGGCCCTGGGTTCGATCCTCAGCACCACATACAAAGCAATAAAATAAAGACATTGTGTCCATCAACAACTAAAAAAATATTTAAAAAAAAAAAAAAGTGATTTCCATTTATTACATGAAATTTAGAAAATGTCACATAAGTAACAATACAAATAATCTATAATCCCTCTATATAGATAATTGCTAATGTCATGGTGTGTATTCCAAAATGAAATTATATTACACATACAGTGTTAAACATTTTACTTAATTTTAATTAATTAGTCAATTATAATATTATATTAAATAGCTATGTAGCATACCATTGAATGTGTATGCCATGATTTACTGAGTAGTCCACTTTGTTATATATTTAGATTTTGCCCATTTTTTGATTAATGCAAAGAACTGTATAATATCATTATAACTAGTTTTGCACATTCTTGATCCTTTATTATAAATTCTTAGACATACAATAGCATGGTTTAAAGGTTCATTTTTTTAAATCTTCAATATGTATTGGTAAATTTTTTCCAAAACTGATTAGTTTTCACCAACTGCCAACGATGAGAGTGACCATTTTCTCTTTCATAATGTTGGCCAGTATCACCACTAGAAACAAAACTCAAATAAAAACCAATAAAAATATCTTTATTTTGATAGAATTTTTATTTTTTGGTAGCTAGTCATCTGTTCATCTTTTTTCCATGAATTTCTTAGCTATTCATGCTGCTTTTGTGAATTGCATGTTTATAATCTTTACCTATTTTTATGGAATGTTATTTATCTTATTGATTTGTTAGTTTGTCATAATAGCATTGTCTGTTAAGTTACAAATAATTTTCTATCAGTTGTAGTTTGCCATTTGATTTTATGATGTTCTTTTATGTATCATATCTATTTTTTTTAAATAGTTTTTTAGTTGTAGATGGACACAATATCTGTATTTATTTTATGTGGTGCTGAGGATTGAATCCAGTACCTCACACATGCGAGGCAGGCGCTCTACCACTGAGCCAGAACCCTAGTCCCCATAATTTCTATTTTTATCTATCATGGTTGTTGCCTTTGGTGTCCTGATTACAAAATCCCATTCTATTGCAAGTCAGTGAAAATATTTACTAATATCAATGTTTCTTAATCTGTTATTCATTTATCTTCTGAGCTGCTTTTTAGAGAAAGATGATTCTTGGTTCCACCCCAGGTTAACTAAATAGAATTTTCAGAGTGAGGTCCAAGAATCTGTAGTTTTAACAAGTTACTCTGATAAGTTTGCTAAAG
This sequence comes from Geosciurus inauris, assembly GCA_004024805.1. Taxonomy (NCBI): domain Eukaryota; kingdom Metazoa; phylum Chordata; class Mammalia; order Rodentia; family Sciuridae; genus Geosciurus; species Geosciurus inauris. The sequence continues at coordinate 57,036 of PVHX01006453.1, forward strand.
TTTGTGTGTCTGCTGATCCTTGGTTTTATTTTATATTTTTATCCTTTTGGACTATTTTTGGTAAAAGATATGATGTAGGAATCTTATTTATCCAAATTTATCTCCAATTATTTCCAATTATTTATCTCCAATTATTTCAATATCTTCCATTGAATAATCGACCCTTTTCCTATTTACTTGAAATGTTACCTTTGTCATATACTTCTTAATCTAGTTTTTAAAAAATTTTTGATTTCTTCCATTCTTATTGACTTCTTTATTGCAGCATCAGTACTATATGGTTTTAATTATTTGTAGGTTCTTAATATTATAATGCAATGATTTGTTTAAACATTTTTGTGATATTTAAAAAATCTGCATTACAGCGTGAAATAACTAAGAAGTTGGGCAACCCTAAACAGCCTACAAATCCTTTCCTGGAAATGATCAAGTTTCTCTTGGAGAGAATAGCACCTGTGCACATAGATACTGAATCTATCAGGTATTTGCGTATAAAAATATTAAGTTTTCATTACTGTTCACCCATGCATTTAGGAGGTAAATGACTGTTGGTTACTGTTACATGCAAGGCACCAAACTAGCTACTCTTTTACGTATACTTGTATATATATGCTCCTGTGTACACACACACACACACACATTTGAATTTTCACATACACATATGTGTACTCATCTGTATATGTCTTTCTTTTTTCTTTTAATTTCATGCATTGGTTCATATTATGTGAGAAATCATCAATCCAAGCCTAGTATTGTGTGTTGTTAATATACCAGGAATGCCTCTTTTGTTAACTTGCATGAATAAGTTAGGTAGCATAAATTTTAGTTACAACCCCAGGAAAGGAAAACTAGGTGAATTTGTTTTGAAGGAATATATGACGTATTTTCACAAATATTTGAGAACTGAAAGTGTTTTTTAAAACACTGTCATTTAAAGTTTCAACTTTGATCTAGGTACAGCGGTAAATGCCTGTAATCCCAGCGGCTTGGGAGGCTGAGGTAGGAGGGTCGCAAGTTCAAAGTCAGCCATAGCAACTTAGTGAAGCCCTAAGTAACTTAGCAAGACCTTGCCTCAAAATAAAAAAAATTTAAAAGGAGGCTGGGCGGCATGTTGCATAGCAGTTAATAAGCACCTCTAGGTTCAGTCCCTGGTTGCTGCGCACACACTCCTGCCCTCCCCCGAAAAGTGTTTCAGGTTTGATACCGTCTGTGACATGTTCAAAAATTATTTCTTTTTACATTTGCATTCCCTTTGTGAAATGTTGGCAGAACTTCCTCCCATCCCCTGGACTCTTCCTTAAAATATTTAAAAATATTTTATGGAAAACTTTGGGTAAAAGTGCTTTTAAAAATATAGCATACTGACTTATTAGTCATCTCTGGTGCCCTTTGAGAGTGTATTTTAAAATTAAAATAATACTAATGACTTGTCATCTTGTAGTCCATGAAGCCTCTTTGGGGATATATGTTGACTAATAGAGGATATCCCTAAGAGGTAAAATTTTATCTAAAAGCAAAGAGATGTTTCTACAGAGATGAGAGAAAAGAGTATTGTAGGCACTGAGATTAACATGTCAAGTGAGCTAACTGGATAGGAAAGAAAAGGGATATTTACAAAATGATGCCATGTGTTTGAATTATAATATGGAGAGGTATCAGAGCATTGAGTTGATTCTTGAAAAGTAGATTTGGATCAGATTGTGGAAAACCATTAAGGTTGAACTTTAGAGTTCTGCTTCATTCTTTGGTTTTTGAGAACCACAGTTGATAGAGATATAGGATAGGAGGAGGGGAGTAGACGAGAGACCGCTACAGCAATGTTATGGTTGTCTCTCTATGGTAGTGGGATGAAAAGGAAAGAACCCATTTGCAGGAGATTTTAAAATAGCAAACTAAATATTGTCATCTTACTGCAGATAGGGAATAAAGGCAAAAAGATAGAACTACAAGAGTTTAAATCCAGATAATGAAGAGAGTACTGATAACCTTGAAAAGAATGATGGGAGCTGTTTTTGTTTGAGATGAAAAAGGATGTGCTGCTTATTTAGACGTTACAAATAAAATTTTTTTAAAATCAAATATTGGATTTAATGTGAAACAGAATGGATTGATATGCTGAGGTTCTATAGGAAAATTAAAAAGATAATGGACAGAACCATGGAATTGTTTTTTACAGTAGAGAAATTATAGAAATATAAGACAAGTTATTGCAATGTTAAGATAGTGAAAGTTTTCGGAGGGAAGGTATACTGTGGATAGACTGAAGACTAAGAGTAAATCTTTGGCTTTAGCAATCAGGAGATCATGCTGATCTAGAAGATATGTTAGACATAAACAGTAACCATAATTAGTATGGATAATGTGACTGGGAGGACTCTAAAAATGTTTTCAAGTTATATCTTATTTACTTAACTTTATGAGATAGGAACCATTACCATTTTATAGAGAAGGAGCAATGAATTAGAAAGGCATTATATTAAATTAAGAAAGTGGCTACAGAGCCTTCCACACTGTACAGTAACCTCAAGAACGAGTCTGCTTTCAGTTCCTTCTTGGAGTCAGCTAGTGCTCATTTCACCCAATTCTTTCTGACAGTGTTAACTTACCTTTTCATTCTGTGCATTTTAAAGTTGAATATTTTTAAATAAGATTGAAATTCTTTTTCCTAAATATTTCTTGGCTAATTGTAGCTCTTTGAGGAAAGCCTTTTGTTTTCCTATGAGGGCCTCAGAGGAATTGGTTTTTTCTTATTGATTACAAGAATATTTTATAAGATAAGGCTGTTTTTTAAAAGGCTAAACTCAGTTTGCCTTTTAAACTTGTATTTGACATATTAAGTCAATAGTAAGTTATATAATTCATATTAAGTCAATATTAAGTTACATAATTCTGTTAGTTGTTTCCTATTTGCTTTTTTTGGCCTTTGGTATCATATTAGCTAGTTCTGCTTTATACATTGAAATCTATAATTGGTCTTGAAATTATTTTAGTATAAGGTGGACATAGAGATTCAACTTTCTAAAGGTACATGAGAGCTTGCTGCTGAAAATATGGAAAAAGAATCAGATTGATGATTTTAATTTGGAGAAGTTGAAGATAATCAAAATAGAGTAATTAGGGAAAATGATGAAAAAGAAAACACCTTCAGGAATGTGCTCTTAAAAGGAAGATAAATTTTAAGAGGTCCCTATAAGGGTAATAGATATACTTCACTCCTAACTTGGCATTAAATTTGACTATATAGTATTTTTTTTTCTTTTCTTTTCTTCTTTTTTTTTTTGTGGTGCTGGGGATTGAACTTAGGGCCTTGTGCATGGGAGGCAAACACTGTACCAACTGAGCTATATCCCTAGCCCTTGAGTATGTGGTATTTTTGAAGAAACATTTATCTAGTAAATAAGGAACACCAAATAATTAAATTTTATTTTATTTGATATACTTTGTATTGTTTAATCTGGCATTTTGTTGCTTTTGTTGAAAGAACAAATACCCATCAGTTGTGAATGATTATTTTAGGTAATTGTCAATTTCGTTACATATGTTTATTTTGAAATAACATAAGCCTGTTTTTAAAAGAAAACTTGAAAGCATTGAGTTTCCCTTTTGATCTATAGCTGCTCTTTTTTAAATGTTTTTGTGAGGTTTTATTGTATCTGTTACATAGATATTTTTATACCTTTTAGTAGGAGGCCTGTGCTTTCTGGCTCTTAACAACTGTGCCTAACACACTGTAACTGGTAAATAGTTTCAAAGTGCTCGATGTTGCCTTTTATTTTATTTTAGTGTATCTTCTCTATTGATTGGACTAACAATAACTTTTAGCTAATTAAAAAATAATCTTTCATGTGTTTTGGGTTAGGTTTTCTGTGGAAAAGACAATAATAAAGACATGGATAAGATTATTAAAGAGCAAATCAAATAACATTAATGTTTGTCCCTCATTTGAATGGATAAAAGAGAGTAACTTTTTTTGATGGTGGTAGGGTGGTATACTAGGATTAAATTGGAGGGTGTCCTACCAGCAAATGTTCTACATCTCCAGCCCTTTTTGTTTTTTATATTGAGACAGGCAAGCTCTTGCTAAATTTCCCAGGTTGGCCTTGCATTTGCAATCCTCCCAAGTAGTTGGGATTACAGGTGTGCACCACCACACCCAGCAGAAAACTGTTTTTGAAAAGTAACAGCTCAAAGTATTTTATTATAGTTGATTTTTCTGAAATAATGTTCGGAAAGCAACTATAACAAGTTTATGTGGCATATGTATATATAATACTTAGGACATTTTCTTAGATGTTGTTAATGAATGGCAGTTGTATTTTTTTGTACTTCAGTGCTCTTATTAAGCAAGTGAACAAATCAATAGATGGAACAGCAGATGATGAAGATGAGGGTGTTCCTACTGATCAAGCCATCAGGGCAGGTTTGGAACTGCTTAAGGTAAATATTTTGTTTAAAATCAAGTGCCTAAAATGGAAAAACTGAGCTCTATATATGTACTATGACTTGAAATGCAATTAAATAAATTAATTTAAAAAAAATGTTAAACATGTGGCTTATATTACTTGTTTTTGAGGTTTGCTTTTTAAGTTTATATTACCTAAAATAAAATTTTCTCAGTTGTTTTAGATAATTTAGGAATTGCATATTCTGCGTTGTAAATTGAATGTTTTTAGGGTTAAATTCTATTATCTAACAGTATTAATCACATTAAAATAAGGAGTATAATTTAAGATATCATTAGTAAGCAAAGTAGGTGCTAATCCTATTGTAGAATGAACCAAATTCTTTCTAAACTGTTTTATTTCTTATTTTGTTAGATAAAATATACTACTTTCACTGATTATAACAGTATTGATTCATTACTAAAAACAACATAAAATTGTAAAGAAAACATTCATAATCCCTTCACAATAAGCATGATTTTTGTTTCCTTTAATTTTAAAAAATGCAGTTTATATAGTTGAAATTAGACTGAATATTGAATTTTGTATCCTTTAATAAAGTATAAGCATTTTTGTAGTGTTTTTTTAAGACAATATGTTTACGAATGTCAGAACACCAGATCTGAATTTTAGCTGTTGTTTGCTAGCTGTGTGTTTTGGAGCACATCACTGGTGTATGTTTCCTCTTCTGTAATGAAGATAACAGTATCTCACAGACAACTAAATTAAGTCGTGTTCATAAATTTCTTAGCACAGTTCCTGGCTCGTAGTAAAACTTAATAGCAAACATTTTCTTTTTAAACGGTGATCAGTTTAGGGGTATCAGTGATTACTACTACCCGTTGGATACTTACATTTTTCTAATTTTATTCTTGTAAATAGTACTAAGATGAATTTTATTAAGATCTTTTGGAAAACTAGGAGGGCATTACTGGGTTGAAAAGAATGATCAGTTTTCAAAATCCTTGGAGAGGTGTGTATATATATATATATTTTTGTGTGTACATATACATATGTGTGTGTGTGTGTATGTATGAAATTTTTTACATATCCTTTTCCTGAGAAATCGTGCCCATCTGTAATCCCATCAATAGTATATGAGGGTACCATCTTCTTAACCTTCCCAAACTTGGAATATTGTAAATAAAAAGATTTCCCAATCTGATAAGCAAAAACAAATAATTTGCATCATTATTCTAAGGTCAATCAACGTTCCATATATTAATCCTTTGTGTTTTCCCTATGGCAAAATCATTATTTCTATCTTCATTCATATATCCATTTATATCTCAATCTTTTGGGTTTTTTGAACACTGACTTGAATGAACTTTTTATTTTCTGTGTTTTTTTAATGGGAAATATTTAGTAAAGAAAAAATAACATGTTATAAAATATAGTTGTGAATGCCAACGTAAAGTAAGTAGGATGTTACTCAAATTAAATTGACTGTTAAAAATACTTTTCCTGAGTGGTTTTATTTCCCCACTCTTAGCCCCCAGATATTCTTGTCCTGAATTTAAATTCATTATTCTTTTGCTGTTCTTTATAGTTTTGTAATAGTTGTCTATCTACATATCTCTAAATAACATTGTTTAATTTGATTATGAATATTACAAGTATGGCATTCTGTGTAGTACATTTCTCTGCCTTTTTTTTTTTTTTACATTCCACTTTTGAGTCTCCATTTTGCTATTCTAAAAAATCCTATCATGTTTGGAGGGTTTTTATTGTTTGTGTTTTTTAAAATCTGAAAGAAACCAATCTGAAATTTATTTTGAAAGTGTTTCAGCCTGGGGGAGGGGGAGGGCGTAATATGTCTAGTTTGATTTTATCCCTATTGTTATGCAGTTTTCTCAGGATTATTTTTATTTATTTTCTGGTTTCTTCTTTATAATCTAATTTATGAAGTGTAGGTTCTTATGTATGTTATGAACTATTTTTTGCTTCTGTTTCATGATTCTTTCAGTGTAATTACTATGTTGATTTGGTTATTGTTACTTTATAGGATCTTTTACTATCTGGTAAGAGTTTTTACCCTTTCCCTAAATTACTTTTTTCAAAATGCTTTTAGTTAATCTCTTCTAATTCCTTTATTTGAAAGAATAGAGATACTTCAACAAATTGTTTTTATGTCTCTTTTTCTCCTACTCATCACTACACCCAAATAACCCTACATAGTAATCAAAATCAAATTCTTTTGACTAGAATTATATTAACATACAGTTTAGTTTTGGAAGAAATTAGTTTTACATGTCATGCAGTCTTCCTACACAGGAAGATTTCTATTATATATATAAGTTTAACATTTTTTTTATAGTGCTTTCAGTTTCTTGTTAGCATAATTATTTTTGTATTGACTTCGATTTGTACTATATCTTATATGTAGTATTTTGAATTTACATTGTAAGGATGAAAAGATTTACAAGTAATATTTATGACTCATTTTCTAGGTCCTCTCATTTACACATCCTATCTCATTTCATTCTGCTGAAACATTTGAATCACTTCTGGCTTGTCTGAAAATGGATGATGAAAAAGTAGCAGAAGCTGCACTACAAATTTTCAAAAATACAGGAAGCAAAATTGAAGAGGATTTCCCACACATCAGATCGTGAGTTGAACTTATTTTGATAAATATTTCGGGCATATTGCTAACTAATAATTGGAATCTTTAACTAATAATTGGAATCTTTCAAGTTTTGGGGGAAAGACTGTCAGGCTACCTGAATCTCTGCTGTGCAGTGGAGATTCTCCTTTCCTAGGAGAAAGCACTGATTGATATTTTAGAAGATTAATGAAAGTGGAAGACCAACATGCAACATCTTTATGAAGCATTAGTTTCACTTAAAGATTTTGATGAACAAAATTTTATAGTAAGACAGTCCCTGGCATACTATAGCTTAGGATAAAGAATTCACTTGATTTAAAGTAGAGGGAGAAATTTCAGCAGGACTCTTTACTTTCTCTTGTGATTATGTGTACTACTGGATCAAAATTTTCATAAGCTGTGTTTTACTTAACATAGAGATATAGGGATGCAAGAAATACTTATCTTAACAGTACAATATTTTCTGTGTTCTAGTATTTCCAACAAGTAGAATTTGAGTTGCTGTCCTTGGGCTAATAGTAGTTGATCATTGTTCAAGATTCTGTAATAGCCCAAAAGAATAAGTGTTCAGGTCTTCAGTGTCACTTCTTGTTTCTCTATATGTATCTTTCATGATTTATCATATTTATCATTTCATGATTTTGGTCCCGATACTGCCACAGTCATAAGTGGTTGGTTTCATTTCTTCCTCATCACTTCTGGCTTAGCCACTGTTCTAGTTAGTTGTGGTTGGCGTATTCTTCATGCAGAATAATTGCTTGTTGCCCTTTTCCTCAGAAAGAGATTATTTGGCACAGGTAGCTCTTAGAGTGAGGTATAAATTATTATTCCTTTATTTTATGTGTATTTAGTTCTAGAAATTGCTGATAAATAGGACAAAGGCATTATTTAAATTGTAACTGAAATATACCAGAATTTTCTAATAATAGTCTCCATGATAAGAGGGAGAAATCTTATTGTTTGGAACTGCTTTTTTTTTTGGTTGTAGATGGATATAATACCTTTATTTTACTTATTTATTTCTATGTGGTGCTGAGGATCGAACCCAGTGCCTCACAGATGCTAGGCAAGCGCCCTACCACTGAGCCACAACTGCAGCCCCCTGCCTTATAATTTAAAAAAAAATTTTTTAGTTGTAGATGAACACAATACCTTTATTTATTTTTATGTGGTAATGAGGACCGAACCCAGTGCCTCACACATGCTAGGCAGGCGCTCTACCACTGAGCCACAACCCCAACCTGCCTTATTAATTTTTCAGTGAGTTTAGAGTGTAAGTTTTCATATAGAATGGCAGGGTGTTTCTTGTAGTCAGATCAGAGATGAGAGTTTGACCCCTCCCCCCATATGTATCATTTACTGAATACCTAATATTCTGTCTCATTTGAATTTTGAAATAATTCAGTGAAGTATGATTATTAATCTTCCAAGTGAGGAATCTAATGTTCAGTAAGGCAAATGGTTCTAGGTCATATAACTAGCAAGGGCAGGGGCATGATTGTATTTAGGTCTGTTTGACTCCATGCCTACAAAAACATAATTATTATGGCACAATTCCTTTCTTAATTAGAACTTCAAACAAGTTTATGTGGCTTATTCATTGGAGGTTTATATTCTCTTTATTCTAAATTGTCTTTCCTAGTATCCTTTGTGTTTTAAAGAAACATTGTTTGAGTTGGGCACAGCAGCACACCCTGTAATCCTGGTGACTCGAAGGTTGAGGCAGGAGAACTGCAAGTTCGAGGCCAGCCTCAGCAACTTAGCGAGACCCTATCTTTAAAAAAGGACTAGGAATGTAGCTCAGTGGTAAAGTGCCTCTGGGATTAATCTCCAGTACTCAGGAAAAATCCCAACAAAACAAAAAACATTGGTGTATTTTTAAAAGAACTAAAAGAACAAGGTTGAGAGATGTCAACATTTTAAAATACTAAAGGGCATTTTTAAATGTGCCGCTTTAATATGGAATTGAAACGCTTAAAATAACTGGTTTATATGCTGAGTATATTTGAAATGTCTCTCATGAAGACAATTAACTGATACTGAATACTTGTGTGTATACACTATTCTCGGTAATTTATAGTATATGCCTTCTAGGAGATAAAATATGAACATTTTGTGTTTTTAAATCATTGAATTGGGTGAGTTCATGTTGGGGAAAAATGATGAGTATGTGAATGTTCATTAAATTATCTTCCCTTGAATTGACCAAAACAACTAAAAAGAACCAGAGGAAAAATATGTTTAAATAGAATGTACCACAAATTGTAAAGAACTGGCACCACATATGCCATGTAGACTAAATTAAATGTGAGAATGGTGGCAAATAATACATATCCCTGAATCAGGTATATAAGACAATGTATAGTAGGTATCATCTTCTTTGCTAATTTAGAGGGAAGAGTATAAGGTAGAGACAGGCTTTAAGCGAAATAAGGAAAACCTGGTTTTAGCTGTAATGTTAATACTGGAGAGGCATTGTAATCATTTTTTCTTAGGACGGTCTGTTCTTAGTTGGAAAAAATAATGATCCAAGGTGAGATAAGAAGATAATCATGAAGGAAATATTTAATTATTAACTTAACAGGAAAAGAGAAAATTATGTGCTCACCCACCAAACAAATGGATGGTGAATTATGTTTTCTTTTCTCTGCTTTTCTCTCAGGAGTTTGAATCACCCCAAAGTAGGCAAATATGGGAAAACTGAGTCCTGTTATAGCATATAATATGCCCATATTCCAGATGGAACTGGTTGTCATTATTTTTAAGCCCCCCCTTTTTTTGTACTGGTATTGAACCCAAGAGCACTTTAACACTGAGCTACACCCCCAGACTTTTTTTACTTTTTATTTTGAAACAGAGTCTTACAGAGTTGCGGAGGGTTTTAAGTTGCTGAGATTGGCCTTGAACTTGCCATCCTCTTGCTTTAGCTGTTCTAGTTGCTGGGATTCTTTGTCCTTTTTAACTGACTTGGAGGAGAAATTACGTGAGAGACAAAGACTCACTACTGACAGTCCTGACTTCCTCCCCTGTGCTACTTAGCTGATTAAGTCACTGTAGCTGGAGGGGGGGTGTTGGAATTATTTTTTTCTTGATATGGGGATCAAACCTAGGAGCTCACACATGCTAGGGAAGTGCTCTACCACTGTGCTACATTCTACACCTTGATGTTAAATTTTAAAAGATGTATTCAATGTCTAGTCTTCAGAGAGACACTTTTGTTTAAAATGTCATAGCCAGAAACACTTTTTTTAATCCCAAAAGAATGATCAGAATACAAATTAGCTAACACAAAATCTGTAAATATTTTAGTGTTCATGAGATTGTTGATAAGTATTATTTAGAAAAAAAGAAAAAGAAAACTTTAGTTGCTTTAAACTACCAAGAAAGTTAAAATCTGAAAAAAAAATGAGAAAAAAATAAGATAATAAAAGGAAAGAAATTAAAGATTAGAAGAGCTAAAATATGTTTGCATTATATAATATAATTTTATAACTAGCATGGAGTAGAATAAACAATATAGAAAAATTTGGACGTGAGGAAGTTGTTTAGAACGTGGAGAAAATGGGCAGAAAATGAAGGCAATTAGAGAATGAGTTGCAGATAGTGAAAAACCATTATTGGTCTTTCTGGAGAAGAAAGCTAAATGAGGGGAAATGAAAATATTCAAGAAAATAGCAATAACAACAACAGTAAAAGTAAAAATAAACTTTGTAGAATTAATCTGGAGATCAAGTACTTGCATTTTAAGAAAATAACATACAATTTACTGAATTTGAGGGAAGGGATTACAGAAACGAGGCATTAAGAAAAAACAGGTCATGTACAGCAAAAGGTAAAGAGACTGACTTCTTTTCAATTACATAATATTTCTGAAGAAATAATTTAATACTTGGAGAATTTTGAAGAAAAAAGGAATATAACTAGAGAATTCTTAGCCCCACCCTAAGTTGTGTTTAAGTAAGGGCCAATGAGAAGCATCTTTAAGTATAGAGGGCTCTCAAAATGTATTACCTCTCCTTTATTATGAGATCACTTCTATCCATTTGTATGCCTTTCCCCTTGGAATTCATTTGCATATGCCATTAACTTTGGCATTTGTTTTCTTGTTTATATATCTCTTGCACAAATACTCTTGAATATTTAACTTTCAAACATGACTATGAAAATACATTCGAAAACCTGCATTATCTTTTTTTTTTCTTTTCCAAAGAATGATACAAAGAAGTAACATTGGCTCTAGAGGGGGAGGAAGAAACCTGATAGACTATAATTATAAAATAAATTGAGAAAAGTTTTCTCTAATAAAAGCACCGGGAAAAGTTGAGAGAGAGAGAGAGATTTCATTTCAAATATATGAGAAATCAGGAATTCTGATTCTTCTTAATTGTTCAGAGTATGGGATTAAAAAAGAAAAGCACTCATTCTTTAAAGCCTGGATAACTAACATGGATGCTAAAATCTCATGAAATACATTTTCCTAAAAGAAAGCTAAGACAAATCTTACTAATAATTTCTGTGTAAGTGAAATGTTAGCAAAAAGAGTTTTACTGTAGTAAAATAAGAATACATTGTGGCCAAATGTGGTTAATTCTAGGAATACCAAGAGGATTGGTATTATTAAGCTTCATATTCATGTTTATAATTTATATAAGTAGGGAAAAGTGGATACCATAAATCATTTTGATAGATGCTGAAAGCGCTTCTGATTTAAAAACAAAAATCAGGCTAATACTAGCTGGGCACGGTGGTGCACGCCTGTAATCCCAGCACTTTGGGATGCTTAGATAGGAAGAAGAATTGCAAGTTCAAAGCCAGCCTCAGCAACAGCATGGTGCTAAGCAACTCAGTGAGACCCTGTCTCTCCATAAAACACAAAATAGGGCTGGAGATGTGGCTCAATGATTGAATAGCCCGAGTTCGATCCCTTAACCTACCCCCCCACCCCCAAAATCAGGCTATGACTAACTGAATTTAATTTTATAGGAATAAATATCTTTATATCATAATTCACATTCTTCTAACAATACAGACCATTGTAAAACACTAGAAATATTTCCTGTAAAATCAGGAACAAGACAAGAAACCACACCATCCCTGTGATTATTTAACATGGTTTTTGAAGAAAATAAACATTGTTTATTTTCATTTTATTCATGTTTATTTCATTGTTTATTTAACATTGTTTTGTTAAGAAAATAAAATAAGAGGTACAAGTATTGGAAAGGTAAAAACAAAACTAATAATCTTTTTCGGAAAATCCAAGAGAATCAACTGAAAAACTACTAGAAACAGAGTAGCCAAAACAAGTATGTTCAAATTCAAATCTGTCCTTATATATCACCATTTAGAAAACATAGAGCGAAGCATTAGAAGACCTAGTAGTAAAGCATACAAAAAATTTGGAAACCTTTAGTGGTAGATGAGGAGTATAATATTTAATATTATAAATTATATTGGTCAGGAAAAATTAGGTTATCCAATACGTAACTACCAAGCTGTTTTCAAAAGAAAGATGAATCTAGTCCGTTTTCCTTTTACATATATTCAGATGAATCCAGCTAAATTCTTAATTTATCTAAGATTTTAAATACATAAAACAAGTACTAAAAGTATTAATATGTTTCTCTAGTTTTTTGTTTGTAGGGGAAGGGACACTAAGGTGAAGTAATAAATCAAGGATCAATGAATTGGATTTAAAAAATATTTTATTAAAAATATTTATGGAGGGCTGGGATTGTAGCTCAGCGTTAGAGCGCTTGCCTCGCATGCGTGAGGCCCTGGGTTCGATCCTCAGCACCACATACAAAGCAATAAAATAAAGACATTGTGTCCATCTACAACTAAAAAAATATTTTAAAAAAATATTTATGGATCCCCTAGTAATGAGGATATTGAAAATGAACTGGACAGGCTCTGTGCCCTTATTTTTCAGTGTGTGTGTATGAGAAGAACCACTATTCAGATAAAAGCCAAAATCTTAAAATTATGTTAAAGTGATGTGCTGGAAAACTATTTTCAATAGACATAATTTTTTTGAAAGCTTACTTTCTCTGGTGTGTAAAAACTTCTAATGAAAGAATAACAAGTGTCACAGTGGAATATTAGCAAATGGAAGAACAGAAGATCCTTTCAGCCTTCCAAGTCATGAAAATGTGTTTGTGTAAACAAGGAAATATAAATAAAAACAATAGAATGCTCATCAGTATAAGATTGGTTATATTAGTTACATTTGTTGTGGTATAGTCATACATTAAAGAGCTATTTGGGTTAAGTAATATCTGACAATGGGAAGGTTAATGTTAAGCTAAATTTATCACAGAAAGGTCTGTAGGCATTGTTAGGTGAAAAATGTTTCCAAATTGTGTATTTTATGGTCTCATTTAATAATATGTATATGCATGTAAAGGTGTGTTCAAAAAGATGTTGAGTATTACTTCAGGGTGTTGGGATTTTCAGGGATTTTTGTTCATGCTTCTAATGTATTTTTTCAGTTTTTTTTTTTTGGCATTTTCTATATGTGTATGATTATCATTAGGAAAATTTTTGAATTTGAGGAAATAAAATTAAGGAATATGGAATTTCTTCTAATAGGAAAAGGAGAGAAGGTAGAGGTAGCTGCTTTATTTACTTTTCATTTACTTCTAAGGTCTGCTTAGTACTTCAGAATTCATGAAATGGTTTTTTATTCCTATGTTCATTTTTTTGTTTTCTATTAAATGAGTATGCAAAACGTCGTACCCACTTAAAGTTTTACACAATCATTTTTTTTAAAATCCCAGATAAAGTTGCTTATTACTTCTGTGATCTATGATTTTTTCTTTTTTTTTTTTTATATTTTGTCTTATGTTTATTAGTGGAAAATATCTATTTAATTTTAAAAGCCAATAACACAAACAATGTGCAGACAGCATCAGTACAGAAAAAAGGGCCTTGGCCTTAAAACTGTTATGTGGTTCAGGTCTGTATTCCTATTCCTCTTATTATTTTGACTGTTTAATAGGCATTATCAAAAATTTTTAAAAAGCGGTTACTCTTATATGAACATGTGCACCTGTGTGCATTTATAGAAATCACACAATTAACCACATTAGTACTTATCTTCTGCTGATGATGCATCATCCCCAAACATTCTGTTCTATAAAGAAGATCTTCAAAATGATAAAAAAAAAAAAAAGGAGGGGTTGTGTGGTCTGATGATAACTATAATAATCAAGAAAATTCAATTCTCAGTTTACTTTCTTTTTTTTTTTTTTAATTTTTTTTTAGTTGTAGATGGACACAATGTCTTTATTTTATTGCTTTATATGTGGTGCTGAGGATCGAACCCAGGGCCTCATGCATGCGAGGCAAGCGCTCTACTGCTGAGCTACAATCCCAGCCCTTTTTTTTACATTCTTCATATTAAACATCTTTATATGCACTTTCAATGAACAGTATATATATATATATTTATATATATTTTTTATCAACCATCTTTACTATACCCATTCCCCTTTCCTGCCCCCCCGCTTCCCCCATTATGATTTTTTCTTTATTACTGAGACAAGATATTGATGCTTGTATTATTGAATTTGACTCATCATAGGTCTTATCTGGGGAGTTTAGTTGACTAAAATAACTGCAGAATAATACTTTTTAATGTCTCAAAGAAACCAGAAAATCATGGAGTAAAAGGTTAGCATTTTAGAGAGACTCTTAATTTTTTTCAGATTTAAAATTTTTTTATAAATACATTGTAGAGAGAAATTCCCATATATTCACCACCAACCAGCTTTAACAATAAAGTACTTAAAACCAATTTTGTTGTATCTGGGCCTTCATCCACTTTCTCTATTCTGCTTGTATTTGGAAGTAAATTCAGTTATGTCATTTCATCTGTATATGCATATCACAAAATTAATGCTAATGTTGATAATATCCAATTTATTTTTTCCAAAAATCAGTAGTTTTTTTGAAGTTTATTGGATTCAGAATATAAGCATGATCTATACATTATGTGTGGCTCCTGTGCCTTTCAATTTTCTTGTTTTCTGTGGGCTCCCTCTCGAGCTCTCCCTCTTTCCTTGAATTGTGTTTGATGAAGAGACCAGAGTATCCCATGTACTGAGATTTTTCTCATTGTATCCCTTAGGCATAAAATAATAGGTATCTTTATTTCTTTAAGGGATGGTTGAATCCACAGGCCTGATTGAATTGTTTCAACCTTTTTGTTGTTATAGGATTATCTTATAAGATTAACATGCTTTCCTGTCACAGTATCTGACTGTCCCCCCTTTTATCTTATTTGTATCTGTTGAAACTTGGTAATCAGAAGTGATATTCTTATTGACTTTTGCTCTTTACTTGTTAGTTGAATACTTTTATAAAAAGGAACTCCTTATCTGTGTTTTGATTTTCAGTGTTGCATTTGTTTAGGAAAGGCAGGATAAATGCTTTATTGTTTTATGTTATTTAATAGTGTTCAAAATAAAGAATACATTTACTAGTGTCCTCCAAAGGTGACCAGTGTTGGTTTTTAAAAACTGTATTATTATAAACTCATTAATGTATAGATACTTGTGTCTCAGTCATTTCCAATGATCACATTGATTGATGCCCAAATTGTCCTAGCCATAACCATGGGAGTCTGTTCAAATTGGCCCCAGGTCCTTTTGAACAGCACAGTAGTCTTTGTAATTTCTTTACTATCTCTTGTGATTTCTTTACTATTTGGTATGAGAGGATTGTTCTGGCCCCATGTACTACATGTCTAGCCTGGACCTGTAATTGACTATTTTTCCAAGGAGCCCAGGTTCCTTTTAATGGGAATAGCATTAAAAAATCCGAATGCGAGTCCCGTGGGTACTAATTGCTAATGTGTGTGACATGGTTCTGGGAAAATTTGTAAGATGTAGTTTACAAAAAGTTTTTTGAAAGGTAAAATGCATTGTGTGTTTATACTGATTCTTCTGTTTCAAATGTAACACTGTAGGGTTTTTACTGAACCTTGTCAATTTTATGTTTGTTTTTCTTTTTCCTGTACGGAGGTGACGTAGGATAAAAGTGTTATATACCAGTTCTTGCTTTGTCCCATATTCTATTTATACCGGTCTCAGCATAGCAATAGCACCACCAGTTTGATCCCTTGATTCCTAAAAATGTTTGTTTACTTGTTTAGGTAGTTCTGTTTGGATGTGGGGTATATCATATTAGAGATCTGCAGTCAAATTCCTGTGTTTTAAAGTTACTTGGAATAATATCTTTTGGGTAGTTACGCTGTTACATGGATACTTTCATTCATTCATTTTTTGGGTACCAAGGATTTTTTTTTAAATTTTTTTAGTTGTTGACGGACCTTTATTTTATTTATTTATATATGGTGCTGAGCATCGAACCTAGTGCCTCACACATGCAAGGCAAGCGCTCTACCACTGAGCCACAACCAAGGATTTAACTCAGGCCAAGCCACTTTCCCAACCCTTTTTTAATTTTTAATTTTGAGACAGAGTCTTGCTAAGTTGCTGAGGCCGGTTTGAATTTGTAATCCTCCTGTCTCAGCCTTCTGAGTCCCACTGCACCTGGCTCATTTTATTTTTAAGATGTTGCTCTTTTAAAATTTTTCATTTTTGTATTATGTGAAATAATTCAGTGTTTATAAAAACATCTAAAAGAAGCAAGATATAGTCTAGGAAGTCTGTCTACTGCTCCTTATTCTCTATTCTATTTATTTTGTTCCTATAGATGAAAATGTATATTCATATACCCCTTTTGATTAATAAATTCTAACATAAACCATACATACTTCTGCCTTTCTTTTCTTTAGCTACATATACTGGAGGTGGTTCCATATTTATTTATTTATTTATTTATTTATTTATTTTTTTAATATTTTTTTTAGTCGTAGATGGACACAATGTCTTTATTTTGTTGCTTTGTATGTGGTGCTGAGGATCGAACCCAGGGCCTCACGCATGCGAGACAAGCGCTTTACCGCTGAGCTACAATCCCAGCCCTCCATATTTAAATATAGAGAGATCCTCATTTGTTTTGTGGATATATCTTTGTTTATTTAACCAGTTCCTTATTTGTGGACATTAGGATTGTTTCCAGTATTACAAATAATCCTACAGTGTGCCTATTGCATGCATCTTTTGTGGTTTTTGATAGTTATCTTTGAGAGTGTTTGCTAAAAGTAAAAGAATAAATGTATGTATAATTAAGCTAGATGTTACTACATTCCCATCCATAGTGGTTATATATGGTGCATCTTAACTAGCACTGTGCCTAATTTTTAACAGACCGTTGTTATGAAATGCATCTTTTTTTAACTTTGGCCATCTTCCTTGTTCTGCTAATCTTTGAGGATAGCATAGCCATTGCTACTTTGTTTTGTATTAGTGTTTGTATTGGCATATTATTTTTCATTTTTCAAAAACAATTCTTCCTGGGATTTAACATTTAAAGTGGGGTTCTTACAGATATCCTAATTGGGTTTTTTGGTTGTTGTTGTTACTTATGTTTCTTTGTTTTTAACCTGGTTGTGTTTAATCCAGTTTGATAATGGTCTTTCAGTTAGACTGTTCACTTACATTTAATATAATTATTGATATGTTTAGGTTGAAGTCTACCATCTTGATATTTGTTTTTGTCTTTTCTACATTACTTTGCCTTTTTTTCATTTCTTTAAACTATTATTATTTTATTACCTCCACTATTGTCTCATCTGCATTCAAATACAATTATGCTCCCAGTACTTTGGGAGGCTGAGACAGGAGAATCGCGAGTTCAAAGCCAGCCCCAGCAATGGCGAGGCACTAGCAACTCAGTGAGACCCTGTCTCTACATAAAACACAAAATAGGGCTGGGGATGTGGCTCAGTGGTCGAGTACCCCTGAGTTCATCCCTGGTACCAAAAAAAAAAAAAAAAACCCAAATACAATTAATGCTACTCAGTGTATATTATAAAAACCTTTTAGAAGTATTCTTCCCTCCCCTTCTCCTCAAGTTTTTTATGCTTTTGCTGTTATATATAGTAGTCCTTTTATATCTGTGGATTCAAATCTGTAAGTTCAACTGACTATAGATCAAAAATATTTGGAACAAAAAATTGCACCTGTACCAAACACGTACAGACACTTTTTCTTGTTATTATTCCCCTAAATAATTCAGCATACAATTATTTACATTGCATTTACATTGTATTATTATAAGTAATCTAGAGATGATTTAAAGCATACAGAAAGATGTACACAAGTTATATGCAAATATTATGCCATTTTGTATAAGCATTTATAGTTCTTGGTATCCTTGGGAGGTGCTGGCATCCATCCTTTGCTGATACCAAGTAATGACTATATTTTATTTTGATGTGTTATAAACTCCTCTATTTTCCCCCACCCCTCTAGACAGTTTAGTGTATATCACATTAATAATAAAAAAATTCTTTTACACATTTAATTGACCATTTCTGTCATTCTTCATTTTTAAAATGTCTTTCCATAGTTTTATCTGGTATCATTTTTCTTCTTAAAGAACTCTCTAATATTTCTTCTAGTGTAGTTCTGCTTGTGAATATCCCCCCTACCTCCCCGAAAAATTCTATTTTTCTCTGTAATCCTGAAAGATAATTTTGCTTGGAATAAAATTTTAGGTTGACAGTTCTTTTCATTTAGTACATAAAATATTGCCACTCCATTATCTTCTGGATTACACAGTTTCTAATGAAAAGTGTTCTTCCAATCCTTGTTCCATCTGTATCTAATATCTCTCACTCACACTGTTTTTTAGATCTCTGTTTATCATTGATTTATATCAAATGGATACTGATAGGCCATGGAATGCTTTATTTTTTTCTGCTTGAAGTTTATTGATATTGGATCTGTAGGTTTACTTCCGTCAGATTTGGGGAGATTTCTGGCTATTATTTCTTCAAATATTTTCTTTATTTTCCCCCTGTTTTATGTGGCTATAATTACACATATTTTTGATTATTTAATGTTGTCTTGTAGGTCACAGATGCTCTATTCTTATTTTTTTCTGTCCTTTTTTCTTACTTTTTTTTTAAAAATATTTTTTAGTTGTTGATGGATCTTTATTTTATTCATTTATTATGTATATGTGGTGCTGAGGATCGAACCCAGTGCCTCACAAATGCTAGGCAAGCGCTCCACCACTGAGCCACAACTCCAGCCCCCCCTTTTTTCTTACTTGTTAATCCCCCCACACACACACACACACTGGGGGAACCCAGAGGTGCTAAATCACTGGACTACACACACACACACACACACACACACACACACACACACTTACTTTTTAAAAATCTTTTCAGTTTGAGACAGGATCTTGCTAAGTTGCTTAAGGCTTCACTAATATGCTGAGGAAGGCTTTGCATTTGCGATCCTCCTGCTTTGACCTCCTGAGTTGCTAGGATTGCAGATGTGTGCCACTAAACCCAGCCTTACAATTAAACAATTAAATTTAATTTTGAGTGTTTCTGTTGCTATATCCTCAATTCACATGTCTTTTCTTCTGTAGCATATAAGCTGCTTTTAATCCCATCCATGTATTTTTCATTTAAAATATTGTATTTTTTATGTTTACTAATTCCATTTAGAGCTTCGTATCTGATTCTATACCTATGTTCAGTTTTCTTCTTTCTTGGACATATGGAACATATTTCTTTGAATATATTTATAAGAGATGTCTTATGAATATATTTATAAGAGATGTCTTTGTAATTCCATATTTACACCATTTCTGAGTCTGTTTCTGTTTATTAATTTTTCTCTTGGTTATTAGTGTTCTTTCTGCTGTTGGTGGTAGAAATGAGTTACCAGCACTTTGTTGAGGAAGGTTTTTTTTTTTTTTTTGTATTACTTTTTACAGATCATAATTGTTAACGTGTTATATATAAATTAGTGCAATTCACTATGATATTTTAATACATATACATACTGTGCATTGATCATGTTCACCCACCCTTCTGTTGTCTACTTCTGTTCCCACTCCTCTTCCTGGGGGCTAAGTGTCTTCCTTCAGCTTTCAGGTCTGTTTTGGGGTAGAGGAGATTTTCTGTCCTATGGCATTCTAACATCGTTTTCCTGATCTTGGGTAATTTTTTTCTCTCATATTTCATGGATCATTTTCCAGCCAAAAACTTGGGCATAACCCTCTGTGGATCCCTGTAACTCACATTCTTCTTTTATACCTTCCTGTTCTTTGGTAGTTTACCCTTGAAATCAGAGCTGCCTCCTTCTACCTGAATTTCAATCTCTGCCTAGTTCAGACTTTGAGTTACTCCTTTTTAAAAAATTATTATTGTTATTCTTATTTTGATACAGGGGGTTGAACTGAGGGGCACTTTACCACTGTGCTATACCCCAGCCTTTTTTGCTTTTCATTTTAAGACTGGGTCCTGCCGGGTTGTGGAGACTGGCCTCAACTTATCATCCTCCTGCCTCAGTCTCCTAAGTAGCTTGCATTATACATATGTGCCACTGTGCCTGGCTTTGATTACTTCTCATACTGTAGCTTGGGAATTGTCTCCATGGAGTAAGATGGGGAAGATGTAATAGTTGTTTGCCATCTTTTAAGGATCTGCTGCCTATTGTCTAATGCCTGAAACCTTTAACATATTTAGTTTGTTTTCTTGCTAAGTTAAGAAGAAATCCAGTCTCATTTACACCATCTACAGCAGATATTCTCTTGTTGCAGTTTTAATTTGCTTGTTTGTTCTTAATGAGTGAAGGTAAACATTTTTTTTCACACATTTTAAGGTAATATTGACTTTTATAATTCTTTTTTTTTTTTTGAAATTTTTTAGTTGTAGATAGACCTAGTACATTTATTTTATTTATTTTTATGTGGTGCTAAGGGTCAATCCCAGTACCTCACATGTGCCAGTCAAGTGCTCTACCACTAAGCCACAACCCTAGCCCTAATACTGTCTTTTGAAGAGCTTTGTACCTTTTCATGTCCAGCCCATTTTTCTGTGGTATTATTGGTCTTTTCATTCTCTATTTTGGGAGGGCTTTTTATGTTGGGGTAGTAACTCTTTTTCCACATAATATGAAATGTTAATGTTTCCCTTCAGTTTCTTGTTGGCCTTTTAATTGTACTTTATATCGGTATCTTGTGAGACTCTACTCTTACTGTGATGAATTATTGTATCTCTGAATCCTTCATATTGGTTTTGGTATTGGACAGTGAGAAAGATTGTTTTTACCGTATGATATTTGCATAATAGTGACTTCAGAGCACCTTCTTTATTCAGTCTTCATTTTAAGATTTTGAGTGGTAGAATAATATGATGCATGGATATTCTTCCAGGTAGCTACATGACCTCACTTTTTATCTCCCTTAGAATTCTACTCAAGCATTACTTTATTAGAAAGGGCTTCTATTTAAAATTCTGTTTTATACTTCCCTCTTCACTTTTATATTTCTCCTCCTTTTTTTTTCCTCCTCTATAGTAGTTATCACAATTTGATGTAACACATACTTTACTAATTTATGTTATCATTTGTCTTGTTCCTAAGATGCTGGTAGCATGGAGGCAAGGATTTTGGGGCCTTTAATAGTGCTTGACTCATAATACTGCTTAATGAGTATTGGTTAATCAGATTTCCCTTTGTGTAGGTTGTTCTGGCACAAAGCAAAAGATCAACTGGAAGAGGCAGATTTCAGAAAGAATACTTAAGCTCTCTTTGCAGTGGTCTAGTTGTTAGAAACTTTGTTAGAGTGATAGCAGTGAGAATAAAAGAGAAAGGCCTAATGGGAATGCCACTAAAATGGAGATTATCAGCCTTATTTGTACTTGTAATTATTGAATAAAAATTTAAAAATAAAATACTTGTATTTGTATTATATTGTTAATATATATATATATAAGGCAAAATTATAGACCATTGAAAGTGAGTCTGAATAGACCTCAGTGATAATTTTTGGTCTTACAAAGCTTATAAAAACAAATATGAAAGTATCTGACATAGTCATACTAGTTTTTCTGGTTTATTGTTTTTCTTTGATTTTTACTTCTAGAGCCTTGCTTCCTGTTTTACATCACAAATCTAAGAAAGGACCCCCTCGTCAAGCCAAATATGCCATTCATTGTATCCATGCGATATTTTCTAGTAAAGAGACCCAATTTGCACAGATATTTGAGGTAATGAGAATTTTTTTTTTATTTCACACAACATTGCTTTTGGAGATACTGATAATTTTTGCAGAATGTTTGCATTATTTTGTATATTTTCAGAATTTGAACCAGTACAGATCAACATTGGTAAATGATTAAAATGTGAAAATATGATTATTCAGATGTTTTACACTGATTCGAATTCAGAAATCAAATATTATAATACTTTTTGACATTGCTTCATATATTTGTATTTGGAGATTTATTGAATGGTAATCACATCAAATTATAGTTATTGATAGTAGGTAATGTGATTACTCTGTCACTTTACAGGTTTAAAAACTTGAATTCTGTTTGAGGTACTAAAGGTATAGGGTTTGGAAATCAATATTAATTGGTAATATAAAGTAAGATTATACTTTTATGACTAACTTAAGTACGTGCCAGATATGAAGTGTGTCTTTTCGATATATATTTGTATTATTTTCTATACACTTGAAATACCTTTTACCTAAACATTTATTGCAGTGTTTTATAACTAAAGACTATCTTTGCAACTTGTTATTACAAATAAAAGTCATAAAAATCTGTAAAATCCTAATTTATAATTTTAGTTCAGGAGCTTTCAATGAATTCAAAACAATTTGGAAAGCATGCCAATGCTATCTACCATAGATACTTTCTTTGACTTGTTATCTCTTATTAAGTAGTTTCTATGCTAATTTTATCATTTTCATGTATTATGTTAAATTGTGAGAAGGAAGAAAGTGCTCTCTTCATCTTCCAAACAGCTTTTTATTTATTTTTTTGCTGTAGATTGTAGATAATTTAATTTTTATGCATTTGGATGTGAGTTTTTTCCTATAGTCTGTTTTTGTGTATGAGAATAGCTTTAATAAATTCATATAGACTGAGAAACTTGTTTTTCTTCTTCTTTCTTTATCTCATTTTTTGGTACCAGCTCTTGAACCCAGGGCACTGAACCACTAAGCCACACTTTCAGCCCTTTTTAAAAATTATTTTTAAAAATTTTGAGCCAGGGTCTTGCATAGTTGCTTAGGGCCTCACTAAGTTGCTGGGGCTGGCCTGGAACTTGCATTCCTCTTGCCTCAGCCTCCCTAGTTGCTGGGATTACAGGTGTGTGCTGCTGCGCTTGGCTGTTTTTCTTGATTCATCTTTTTGTTTCAGTGACGATGGTAAGGGTAATAGTGATATAAGTTGTGCTTTCAGGGTGCTTTTTATTTTCTTTGATATTTTATCTGTTGTTTAGTTTTATCTATACTAGGATCCCAGCTGTATTCTTCTTACTGTAATGTTCAAGTTTTGGAGAAAATGTTTTGTAGATATATCTGGACTTTTTGAGGTTATCTCAGGATCTGGCTGTTGATTTTGCTTTTCCAAAAATGATTTTATTAACTTACTATAATATCAAACTATAATAAACTAATTGAAAAAGTTATTTATGCTATCATAATTTTGTTAACAATATAAATAACAAGCTGGCACTTAGCCAGATGTGCTTTGTAAGTACTGAGGGAGTCATCAGGGGTGGCATGAAGTAAACTCATTTAAATACATTTTGGACTAAATGAAGCCTCAAGTTACCCTGATGCGTGGCAAAAGAACAGTTCTCTATTGCTTTTCAAGCCTGGAATTATTGGTGTTCAGTGTCAGGTAATAGGGCACCAAAGTTTCAGTAAAATGCAACATTAAAATTTCTCATATATAACATATTCATTTGCTTTCAAATTAAAAGATGGAAAAAGAATATACAGTGAAAAGTTCACTACCTTTCTGTTCCTAGCCACTTACTTAGTTATTTTCCCAGAGGCAGCCATTGTTATCTGTGACTAATGTGCTTTTCCGGAGATATTTTGTTCATATGCAAGAAGGAATATACAAGTACATATACACACAAAATACCATTTGGTCCCTGATTGTTCCCTTATTCCAGTGATAGCACATTTTAGTCACTCTTAGGATTTTCCCAGTTTTAAAATTTAACAATACATTCTATATGAGTAAGTGAAAGTTTCTTCATTCTTTTGTTATGACAAAAATGCATATTAATGGTTAGTTTCCTTTAAGAACAGCAAAAATCATTTTGTTATGGTGTCTAATAAAGATACCCAAAATTCAATTGACTAGACAAAGTAAAAGCTTATTTCTTGGTACTGAAAAGTCCAGTTGGATGTTTGGCCTGTTGTTCAGTAGCTTAGGAACAGACAGACTCTTTCTGAATAGTGGCTTCTCCTTAAGACCCATTGAATTCTTGGCATTAAATCGGCCACCAAGTACAGATAGACACTGTGGAAATGACATGCTGCTTATGCCTGCCTTAGTGCAAGTATGGCATACCTCACTTTCACTCCTATTCCCTTGACCAAAACTCACTCATATATCCTCGCCTAACTGCAGAGGAAGCTGCAAGTGGAGTCATCTTTTTGCCCAGGAAGTAGAAGCAAAGTGGATATTTGTGAGCCCTGGCAGTCTCTAACATATTCATATACATTACCATAAAATATATGCTACATAATAGGATTTTACATGCTGAAATGTTTCTTTACCTACTTCTAAACTATGACTTGGCAAAACTGAAAATGTTTAAACTTAATGTGTTCTAGACATAGATAACCCTATAGAAATCTAAACATAAGTTTAAGTTACTACTTAAGTATGTACATTAAAACTTTTGTAATTTTTGAAATATAAAGATGAAATATATGAACACTTTATTATATAGAGAGAGTTGAATATGTTTTCCTCCCTTCATTTTCAGCCTCTGCATAAGAGCCTAGATCCAAGCAACCTGGAACATCTTATAACACCATTGGTTACTATTGGTCATATTGCTCTTCTTGCACCTGATCAGTTTGCTGCTCCTTTGAAGTCTTTGGTAGCTACTTTCATTGTGAAAGATCTTCTCATGAATGATCGGGTAATTTATATTTTTTAGATTTATGTTCTTCATAATGTTATCTTCTAAAATTTTATGCAACAGTAATAAACTGATGGTAATCACACTTCCATTTGGCTGCCTTTATTTTATGTTTTCCAGTTTTTAAAATATGCTCTATCTCCATTATAAGTAAAATAACATTGAAGCAGCTCTTTAGTTGAGCATAGGCATATAACCTGAAATATATCCCTTGATAAATATAAAATATCACCTGATTCTATTTATTTCAGCTTTACAGGAGGTTAATTTTCATAAGGACATCTATTTTTAAAATGTACAGAATGACAAAACAATTCACAGTTTGGTTGTCACGACTGTGGTTGTTCCTTTTCTTACATAAAGTAAAAAAAACCCTGGTAGAAAACATTGGGAGAGAAAAGAAATAACAATTTTGTTTGTCTTTAGTTTATGTTTATTTGGGGCAAAGTATGTTTGGGTCTGGGAGAACTGACTATATGCCCTTGTAGTCATATGAAATTTTATGCTTTCGTGTGTATATATGTATATTTAGATGTATATACACATATAGAGTGACTTGTACATAGCCATTAGTTTTGTATTTTCTATATCCTCAGCACTATATTCGTCTCTAGAAGATTAAAAAAAATGAGATAGTTTTTTCCTCTACAAATACTTAAAATATGCACATTTACATGGCCACATGTGTTATATACATCATTATTCTTACCATCCCCTTAATACATCTTGATATTTTGAAATTAATAAATTTAATACTTTGATACTTTTAAGCTGAGAAGTTATGGAAAAATGAGTTTGCAGAGGTAATAACAGTGTAGTTGTATATATTAGATTTCTGATGATTTGTGTCTGTGTAAATTTAGTGGTTTAAATCCCCGTGATTTGGAGGCCAAGGGCCTATTTTAATTTCCATAGTGCACCAGTTCCTTTGGCTGTATTCTTGAGCTGTCTCTATCATTTCCCCCATGGATAGTAATGTGTGTTGGGGAGGGAGTATATTTCCATCCTTTAGATCATGTTTGCTGATCATGTGTTTAAAATTTTCTATATCCTTACTATTTTCTTTTTCTTTTTTGTGATCCTGGAGATTGAACCTAGGAACTTGCACCTGTTAGGCAGTTTCTCTCCCATTGAGCTACATACCCAGTTCTTTTTAATTTATTTTGAGACAGAGTCTCATCTAGTTGCCCATGCTGGCATGGAACTTTGGATCCTCTTGCCTCAGCCTCCTAGGCTGAGGCCTGTGCCCTGTTTTATTTTCCTTAATGAAAAAAATTTATTGAGATAAAACATATCAGAAAAGAGCTTACTTTATAATGATGCCGCTTTTTAATATCAGTTAACTCTGAACAAATAATTTATCCAGGTAACAAAATATATAAATATATTACCAACACCCCTAAAACTCCCTTGTTTTCCTTTCCTGTCATTGCCTCCTTGAAGGTAACCATTATTCTGATTTTTACAATCATTTTTACCTGTTTTTAAACTTTTGTGGACGGAATTATCATAATAATTTTTTCTATTTTTTTTTACTTGATAGGGATTGAACCTAGGGCCTCAAACATGTTAGACAAGCCTTCTGCCACTGAGTTACATCTGCAGCTACAGAGTAAATTCATTGTCTGGCTTCTTTTGTGTGATATTATGTTCTTCAGATCAGTTCATGTTGTTGCACATAGTAGTTGGTTCATTTTCATTGCTGTATTGTATAGTATTGTTTGTATATACCACGATGTACCTGTTCTTTTGCCAAACATTTAGATGGTTTCCAGTGTTAAATGCTAAGGTTATTAATATTTGCTTAAGTATCTTTTTGTGCCCTGATGTTCTTTTGGGATGTAATTGTTATGTCGCAGAGTAGGGTATGTGTAAGTTTAGATTTAATAGATTTTGCCAAACTGTTCTTCAAAATATACCAATTTTTTACCTGTAATGAATGAAAGTTCTAGTTGTACCATTTCTTCTTTTCTATTAGATGTGTCTTACACTGGTATCCATTTTATGAGCAAGTATTAGCATTTTTCATATATGTATTGACAATTTATTTTCTTTAATTTTCATTATTTTTTCCATAATTTTTATTGGTGCGTTATAATTATATATGATGGTAGGATTCATTGTTATACCATGTGCATTTATGAATATATAACAATATAAATTGGCCAGTATTGTTCCCAACTGTGTCCTTTTTCCCTCCCTTCTTACCTCACCCTGGTCCCTTTCCTCTAATCTGCTGGTCTTCCTTTAATTTACAAGAAATTTCCCCCCACCTGTCTTTTTCTTTATGCTCTCTAGTTTCTACATAACAAAATGTACAACCCTTGACTTTCTGAATTTGGCTTATTTTGCTTAACATAATTTTCTTACATTCCATCCTGCAGATGATATAATTTCATTCTTCTTTATGGCTGAATAAAACTCTATTGTGTATATATGTTAATTTTTTTAAAAAAAATCCATTCATACATTGATAAAACATGTAGGTCAGTTCCCTAGTTTGACTATGGTAAATTTCACTGCTATAAACATGAGTATGCAAGTATTGCTGTAATATTATGACTTTTAATTCTTGAGGATAAATACTGAGGAGAGTGGTATAGCTGGATCATATGATGATTTCTTTCCTAGTCTTTTGAGGAACCTCTGTACTGATTTCCATAGTGGTTATATTAATTAAGATCCCACCAACAGTGTAAAATGGTTCCTTTCTCTCTATATCCTCTCCAGTATTTATCATTATTTGTTAACTGGAGTGAGATGAAATCTTAGTGTAGTTTTGATTTGCATTTTCCTAACTGCTAAAGATGTTGAACATTTTTTCTTGTGTTTATTGGTCTTTTTTGTTTGTTTGCTTTTGTTTTTTGGTACTAGGGGTTAAACCTAGAGGTGATTTACCAATGTGCGACAGCCCCAGTTCTTTTTATTTGTTTTGCGACAGGACCTTGCTAAGTTGCTGAGGCTGTCCACAAATTTGAGATCCTCCTGCCTCAGCCTCCTGAGTTGCTAGGTTTACAGATGTGCACCACCGTGCCCAGCTGTTTCTTCTTTTAAGGAGTCTGTTTAGTTCATTTGCCCATTTATTAATTGGGTTATTTGGGGGTTTCTTAATGTTAATTGTTTTTTATTGTTGTTCTGTTTTTGTTTTTTATGTGGTTCTGGGATTGAACACAGGGCTTGTGCATGCAAGGCAAGCCCTCTACCAACCGAGCTATATCCCCAGCCCCTTCAATGTTAAATTTTTGAGTTCTTCATATATTTTGGATATTTATCCTTTGTCAGAAAAGTAGCTGTCAAAGATTTTTTCCCATTGGAGATTTTCTTTTTTCACGCTCTTGTTTCTTTTGCTCTGCAGAAGCTTTTTAATTTGGTGCCATCCAATTTATTAACTCTTGGTGGTATTTCCTGAGCTTCAGGAGTCCTATTGAGGAAGTTGTTGCCTGCACCTATGTTGCAGTGTTGATCCTGTGTTTTCTTTTCTTTTCTTTTAATTTTTTAAAAAAATTTTATTTATTTTTTTAGTTGTGGGGGGGACAGAATATCTTTATTTTGTTTTTATGTGGTTCTGAGGATCAAACCCAGTGCCCCACGCATGCTAGGCGAGCATGCTACCACTGTGCCATAATCCCAGCCCTGATCCTGTGTTTTCTTAATAGGAGTTGGACAGTTTCTGATCTGTTTCCTATGTCTTTGATCCGTTGAGTTGACTTTGGTGATGGGTGAGAGATAAGGATCTAGTCTCCTTATTCTACATAGGGATAACCAGTTTTCCCAGGACCATTTGTTTTTAAAGAGCTGACTTTCCTCCATTGTTTTTAACACCTTTGTCAAGGATCAGATGACTATATTTGTGTGATTTTTGTCAGTGTGTCTTCCTTTTCATTGATCTGTGTGTCTTTTGTTGTTACTCTAGCTCTGTAGTATAAATTGAAGTCAGGTATTGTGATGAGTTCATATTGCTTTTTGGGTTTAGAATTGCTTTGGCTATTCTAGGTCTTTTATTCTTCCAAATGAAATTTTCTTTCTTTCTTTTTTTTTTTTTTGATACTGGGGATTTAACTCAGTGGTATTTGACCACTGAGCCACATCCCCAGCCTTATATTGTAATTTATTTAGAGGCAGGGTCTCACAGAGTTGCTTAGTGCCTAGCTTTTGCTGAGGCTGGCTTTGAACTCATGATCCTCCTGCCTCAGCCTCCGAGCTGCTGGGATTACAGAGCTGCTGGGATTATAGGTGTGTGCCACCACACCTGGCCTTCCAAATGAATTTTAGAACTTTTTAAAAAATTTTTTTAGTTTTCATTTTTTCCTAGTTGTGTGAAGGATGTCATTGGTATTTTGATGGGGATTGTAGTGAATCATTATATTGATTTTTAGCATTGTAAATTATGCCTGTCCATGAACATAGGCTGTCTTCCTGTCTTCTTGTTTCTTCAGTTTTCTTTCTTCAGTGTTCTATAGTTTTCATTGTAGAGGTCTTTTCACCTCTTTGGTTAGATTTATTCCTAGTATTTTATTTATTTATTTTTTGAGGGTTTTGTGAATGGAATTATTTTCCTGATTTCTTTCTCAGCAGATTCATTATTGGCCTGTAAGAAAGCAATTGATTTTTGTATGTTGGTTTTTTGTAAACTGCTACTTTGCTGAATTTGTTTATTAGCTCTTTCAGTCTTCTGGTGAATCATTTTGAATCTTCTAAGTATAGGATCATATAATCTCCAAACAGAGATAATTTTACTTCTTCCTTTCCTGTTTTTAATCCCTTTTATTTTCTTCTCTTGCCTAATGACTCTGACTAGAATTTCTATTACTACATCAAATACGAGTGCTGAGAGTAGACATCCTTGTCTTGTTTCAGAATTTAAAGGAAATGCTTCAGTTTTTCCCCATGCGCTGTGTTTGGATTTGTCCTGTATAGTCTTTATGATGTTGAGGTAGGTTCCTTCTATCCCTAGTTTTTTGTGTTTCTATCATGAATTTTGTCAAAGGTTTTCTCTGCCTCTATTGAGATGATTATGTGATTTTTATCCTTAATTCTATTTATGTGATAAATTACATTTATTTATTTGAGTATATTAAACCATCCTTGCAACCCTGGAAAGAAACTTTGTACAGTGTTCTTAATATGTTGTTGCATAGGATTTGCTAATGTTTTATTAAGGATTTTTGCATGTAATTTCATCAGGTATATGTAAAACCATCCTTAAAACCCTGGGAAAAAACAAACCTGGTCTTGTCATACATTGTTCTTAATGTTTTTGCATATGATTTGCTAACGGTTTATTAAAGATTTTTGCGTGTAATTTCATCAAGGATATTGGTTTGTAGTTTTCTTTCCTTTATGTGTCCTTATCTGGTTTTGGTATGAGAGTGATACTGGCTTTATGGAATAAATTTTAAAGTGTTCCACCCTTTTGTATTTCATGTAATAATTTGAGGAACATTAACATTGGTTCTCCTTTGAAAATCTTGTAGAATTCAGTTGAGATTCCATCTGGTCTTGGGTTTTTCTTCATTGGAAGGGTTTTTATTAATGCTTCTATCTCATTGCTAGTTATTGGTCTGTTTAGGTTTTCTGTGTCCAAGGTTTGATTTTGTCAGATCCCATGTCTAGTCTAGGTCATATATCAGGTCTGTGAGTCTAGAAATACATCCATTTCTTTTGTGTTTTCCAGTGTTTTCAAAGAACTGACTTCATTTTATTGATTCTTTGTATTTTTTAGTTCTCAATTTCATTGATGTCAGCTCTGATCTTAATTATTTCCTTTATTTTACTGGTTTTGGAATTGGTTTCTTTTTTCAAGGGCCTTGAGATGCATCGTTAATTTATTTATTTGAGATCTTCCTGATTTTCTTATATAGACACTTATAGCTATAAAGTTTCCTGTTAGAACTGCCTTTATGTCCCAGAGGTTCTGGTATGTTGTATTGCTATTCTTATTTGATTGTACAAATTTTTAAAATTGTCCTTTGATTTCTCCTATCACCCATTCATCATTTGAGTCTGTTGTTCAATCTCTATGTATTTATACAGTTTCTCTAGCGTTTTTTTGTTAATGATTTCTAATTTTAATCCATTATGATCTGGTAAGGTGCAAGGGATTTTATTGACTTTTTTTTGGTTATTTTCTGAAATTTGCTTTATGGCCTAAAATATGATTTGTTTTGGAGAACATTCTATGAACAGCTGAGAAGAAAGTGAATTTGGCTATTATTGATGAAATAGTCTATAGATGTCTGTTCAATCTATTTGATTTATAATATTATTTAGATTTGAAGCATCTCTACTGAGTTTATGTCTGGATAACTTATTTATTGGTGAGTGAGGTGTGTTGAAATCATCCAGTATTATTGTTGTAATGGGTTCTATATGATTTGAGTAGTGTGTTTTATGTAATTAAGCATATACTGTCATTATATCTCATTGGATTGTACCCTTTACAGTGAGAAATGACCTTCTTTGTTTCTTCTGATTAATTTTGGTTTGAAATTTGCTTTGTCAAATGTGAGGGTAGCTACTCTTGCTTGGTTTTGGAGTCCATTTGCATATATGTCAATTTCAGTCTTTTCAGTTTCAGACTGTGACTATCTTTGCCTGTCAGGTGAGTCTTGTGCTAATATAAATTTGGGTCTTGTTTTTCAATCCATTCTGTCAGCCTGTGTCTTTTAATTGTAGCATTGAGACCATTTATATTGAATGTTATTATAGACAGATGTTTTTTAATTTCTTCCATTTTGATTTATTTCTCATGTTTAATTTGGGTCTGTTTCTCATTTACTAAGCTACTCTTTTAATGAGATTTGTCCATTTGTAAGCTCTGGAAGTTTTTAAAATTTCTTCCGTATGTAGTATTTTTAAGTTTCTTCTGTAGTTCTGCCTTCATGGCCATAATTTTTTTTTAAATTACTTGTTGATGAACCTTTATTTTATGTATTTATATGTGGTGTCGAGAATCGAACCCAGTGCCTCACACATGCTAGGCAAGCGCTCTACCACTGAGCCACAACCCCAGCCCCATAATTTTTTTGTTTCTGTGTATCTTGGATGGTTTTTATTTCTGTTTCGATTTTGAAGGATAGCTTTGCTTGATATGGCAATCTTGGTTGACAGTTATTTTCTTTTAGGACTTGGAAGAGTCCTAAAGAGACCAAGCCCTCCTGACTTTGGAGTTTGTGCTGAAAATTGAAATAATTGTAATTGGCTTACTTCTAAATGTGACCCAGTGGTTTTCTCTTGAGGCTTTTAAAATTTCTATTCTCATTGTCTATGTTAGGCATTTTAATTATAGTGTGGTGTGGAGAGTTGTGTTTTGTTTGTTTTTTAATCTTATCTCTTAGGGGTTCTGAATGACACCTATATCTAGATGTCCATCTCACTCTCAAGGTTTGGAGTTTTTTGAAGAGGTCATTTATGCCATTAGCCTGATCTTTGATTTCAATGATTCTTAGATTTGTTCTGTTCATGTTGTCCCAGAGTTTCTGTATATTCTGATCACGGTTACTTATTGTTATTTTTTTCTTTAATACTTTCTGAATGTTGAAGCCTGGCTACTTTATGTTCTGGCTCCGAGTTTCTGCCTTCTGTATAGTCTACTCTATTTGACTTGCACCAGTTTGATTTGTTGTGTCTTTCATTTCTAAGATTTCTATTTGTTTTTTTTCAATATCTTGATCTCCTTATTGAATTTCTCATTTATAGGTTGTATTGACTTCCTTAATTCATTCAATTGTTTTTCTGTTCTTTTTGATTTTATTGATCATTTTTATAATCTTTTAAAAAATTCTTTATCAGTATTTACTTCACTTCATTATCTTTGGAGTCGGTTGCTGGTGAACTATGAACCCCAAGTGTCATGTAACTTATGTTTTGACACATTCTTGTATTACTTTGCTGGGTTTGATGCATCTTTTGGGATAGATTTCTTTTCTACACTTATGTGTGGGCCTTTTTAGGTCATAGCCTTCTCTTGGCACAGTTTTTTGGGATATGTGGTTATTGTGCATTTTTATATTTCCAATTGGATTTTATAGGATAAGTTTACTTGTTAGCTCTCCAGTGATGATTAGTATATTTTGATACAGTGCATATATGTCAGAACTTGAGGACCCCACTTTTCCTGTAGGTCTCCAAACAGTGAAGTTCTTCTTGTAGATTCTGCAGTTTTGTTGTGTACAGCAAGGTTTATAGATATACCTTCCATGATTCTCTTTTTCACCAACAAAGGGTATGAGAGAAGTCTAGGTCTAGACCCATCATTAGGTGGAGTGTCCACAATTTTGTTATTTCTCCCTGTTTTCCTTGGAGGAGTCAATTTCCTTGAGTGGGATCCCTATCTGTTCCTGTTTGGAGTCTGAGTATTGGTTTGTGGTTTTTGTGTCCTTTATTTTTTGTACTAACATGTCATTGAAGTTCAACCATGGTTAATTTGTACATGGAGCAAGGTGTGCTTTTTCTTAGCTTTGTTTCAGGTTAACTCAGCAGTAGAGTCTCTACCCTGTGTAGTTGTAGTGTCTTCATAGATCCCAGCACCTCACAGAAGAGGGGAAACAAACAACAATAATAGCAGCAAAAAATATACAGCATTAAAGTAAATACCTGGTGACTACAGTGGCATCTGCAACACTAATTATCACAAATCAGGAATAGTGGAGTCAGCAATTGCCAGCAATAAAAGCTGTGAATTAGACCTGGCAGTAAACAGTACTTGTCAGGTATGCCATCCACAGTACTAATAACCTCTACAGTATGAGTGGTGGGAGCAGGAATTATCAAATAGTTCTAAAAGATGTTAAAAATAGTAGTACATTAAGAGAAAATAAAATATGATAGGAAAGTAAAAGAAAATTTAGAATGTTCAGAATGTGAACATAAAGCTGGAGAGATGTAGCAAGTGATGGCTTTAAAGACAGGGAAAAAATTAAATAGAGAAGGAGGGAACAAGAGAATTTGACTATTAGAAGGAACAAAGAGAGGAACAAGAGAAACAAAAACAAAATAAACAAGCAAAAAACCGTAACCCTCAAAATATAAAACAAAAATAACAACCAGGGGCTGGAGCTGTAGCTCAATAGTAGAGCTCTTGCCTCACTTGTATGAGGCACTGGGTTGGATCCTCAGCACCATGTAAAAATAAGTAAATAAAGATTGTGTTCATCTATAACTAAAAAGAAAAAAAAACTAAAGTTATTTTAAAAAATAAAAATAACAACCATTAAAAATGCTAAAAAAACAAGGAAAAAGAAACATGTATATATGTATTTGTGTATATATAAATACACATGAACACACACACACAAGTGGGGGGATTGTAATGAAAAATGAAAGAACAATCTCCAGTGAGGTGGTCAAAACTGTTGATGAGGATGGATGTTCATGGCCTATGTCCAACTATCCTCATTTTTTTTTTTAATGCCAGAGGTTGAACTCAGGGGCACTCAATCACTGAGCCACATCCTTAGCCCTATTTTGTATTTTATTTAGAGACAGGGTCTCACTGAGTTGCTTAGTGCCTTGCTTTTGCCTCACAATCTTCCTGCTTCAGCCTCCCTAGCTGCTGGGATTACAGGTGTATGACACTCTGTCCAGCTTCATTTCTGTTTTTTTCTTCGTCTATGTATCCATTAGAAAGAGGAAGGGCTGGAAGTTGTAAATCCTGCCTCTTTTTGTGTGGCTTACTAAGCTTCCAGCTGGAGTGGCCTAACGCTAAAGCTGGTTGAAATAGCTTTCAGCTTCCCTTTTCACAGTACAGGATTGGCCAGAATGGGAAGTATTGTCAATTGGAGTTCTGTCAGGACGGAACAAGTTGATGCACTCCCAGGGTGAGGCTGCTGTAGAGTTCTAAGTGAGAAATTCCATTGGCTAAGGCTTAGCTCTCATCAGGACTTTGAGACTTTGTTGATGGTATCTGTTCTAGAGAGATTAAATCAGCACATCTCTAGGACTGGGCAGATGTTGATATCTGCTGGCCTTCCGGATTTTGAATTCTATTAGGGTGGGGGATCCAACCCTTTACAGATCTGGCACATTGCATCACCCACAAATAGAACCTTCTTAGGCTCAGTCTCAGGCTCCAGGTGTAATCATGTCTACCTGTTCAGTCTCCTAGCCTTCTTCAGCTGGTTATGTGAGCAACCAGACTGACTTCTAGGTACACCTAAGCCACATGTTTGGTCACTGCTGGGACAGCATTGCAGTATTTGTTATGATCTCCTGGGATCTCATAGCACCAAACTGAAGCATGGCCTCCTCTAGGTGGCTCCTGCCTCAGCCTTCTGCTTGCCAGTTGAGAAACACAGAGCACTTTTTAAATATCAACTCACCGTGCGGTCTCTGGTTCACACTACTTTTCTGTTCTATAGGTTTTTCCATGCCAAATTTGTCCATTCTGTTTCTTTGTCTGTGTTATCTCTCCCTCTGTGGTGAACCAGTGCTGCTGCTGCTGCCGCCATGACAAGCTTGGCTCCAATGTACTCTATTTTGTCTCTTGTTCAGTGCTTTCTAAGAATCTGACCATTCAGTGTTAAATGTCATTGAATTCCTTCTTTTACCTAGCTCTGCTGAGAACTCAGGCCACAGAGCAACTGCAGATGCAGCCTTCCTCTAATCCACCAGTTTGAATCTCTGTATTGATGTTTTAGATCTCCTCTTTGTGAGATGCCTGCTTAAGATTTTCCCAGATTTTCTATTAAAAAGATGAATCCCTATCTAACTTGTTAGATGTCTTTATATATCCTCTTGGTATTATGTTTTGCAAATTTTTTCTCCTACTTTATACCTTGTCCTTTGACTTTCTTAATTCTGTCTTTTGATGAACCGATTTCTTAATATTAACAAAGCCAAAATTTATCACTTTTTATGGTTGGTTCTTAAGTTGTTTTATCTACCCCAAGATTGTGAATGTATTCCCTATATTATTTTCTGGACTTGCACTGATCCAACAGCCATTAGCCACATATATCTACTTAAATATATGTTTAAATTAAATATAGTTATAAATCTAGTTCTTCATTTACACATTTCAGTGTGCAGTAGCCATATGTAAATGGTGGCTAACGTGTTGACAGCTTTGTTCTTGTTTTAACTTTTACCTTTTGTTCTATATTCTACTTGTAATTGACTTTTGTATATGTTCAAAACAGACGTTAGATTCATTTTTGGTTCCATGTGATGCAACACCACTTACTGAAAAGACTGAATTCCTCATTGATTTTTTTAAAAATTGGGGTAAAATTCACATAATGTAAAATTAACTATTTTAAATTATACAATTCATTGTCACTGGCTTATCCACAATGTTGTGCAACTACCATCTTGATCTAGTTCCAAAATATTTTCATTAAGTAGTCACTTTCCATTCCCCTCTTTATCCACCTAAGCCTTTGGTAATCATCAGTTTCCTTCCTGTCTCTATGAATTTACCTATTCTGAATATTTTCCTATAAATGGAGTCCTACATTTGTGACCTTTGTGTCTGATTTCTTTCACAGTGTTTTTGAGGCTCATCCTTGTTGTAACATATATCATTCTATTTTGTGACTGATGAAAATTCTATTGTATACAGTGTACTATAGTTTATTGATGAATATTTGAGTAGTTTCTACCTTTTGGATATTATGAATAAGGAGGAGCATTTGTTTAAGTACTTGTTTTCAGTTCTTTGTGTATATAATTAAGAGTAGATTTGCTAGATCATATGGTAATTTTGTGTTTACCTTTTTAAGAATCTGCCAATATGCCTTTCCCATCAGCAATATATGAAAACTCTCCAATTTTCTATGTCCTTACCAACTTACTTTTTGCTTTCTTTTTTTTCCCAGTCTCAAGGTAGAAATATGGATTAATAGTAACTAATGGAGCACTTGAAAATGTCAAAGTGGTATATATGGAACATTACATTAAATCCACTTCTGACATACATTCTGTCCATTTTATCTTTAGTTTAATCAGATTACATTACATTGCATAGATAATGGTTATTCTGCCATCTAATTTTATTTTTAGTTCTATCAGTTCTCTATTCATTTTTCTCTTTCTTTAAATAAAAACTTACTTTGATTAAATAATTTTATTTCATTTTTCCTTTTATTGGCCTCTTTTATATTTTGCTATTCTCACTTGAAATTAACAATATCTTCTTTTCACTTATTAAGGACCAATGTCATTTACACTGTTTTGAACTTTTTCTGTAGCAGAAGAACCTTAGAATACTTTAATTCCTTTATTCTCTGATGCTTTTTGTGTTCTTGTTCATATAGGACCATTACTGTAGTTTTGTTTTATCCAGTCAGTATTTCTTTAGATTTGCCAACATATTTTCTATTGTTTTTCATTACTTTCTATGTGATGACTGTCTTTCTACTCACAGAACTACTGTAATATTTTATTTAATATGAGTCTCTCTCTCTCTCCCCTTTCCCTCATATCTTTACTTTGTCTTAATTTTTAAAAGTGTATTTTTCTCTGGGTTTAGAATTCTGGGCTGGTATGTTTTACCACACTGAAGATTTGAAAATACTATTCTGTAATCTTTCATTTTCTTTTCTCTTACAGTCTGCTGCTATCCTTGTTCTTCTTAAGGTTTTCTATCTTTTTGTTGTGAATGCCTTTAATCTTTTCGATTTTGCATTAGTTTTCAGTTTTACTGTGGTGCATTTGGGTGTGCTTTCTATATATTTATCCTACTTGGGGCTTGTAGCTCTTCTTGAATCTATGGTTTGTTGTCTTTCATAAATTTTGAATAATTTCGGACACTCTCTTTTCAAGTACTATTTCTTTTATCTTCTTTTTCCTCTTGCTGTCTTTCTTAGTACTCTAGGCATAGTTTTTTGTTTGTTTTTTCTGTGTCCCAACTGTGTGGACACTTTTTCTGTACTTTTCTACTAGCTTCCTCATGCTTTGGTTTTTGTTTTCTTCTGACCTTTGAGTTCACTGATTCTTCAGTATTGTTTAATCTTGTGATAAACTCATGCATTGAGTTTTTGTTTTGTTTTTGGTACTGGGGATTGAACTTAGGAGCACTTAGCCACTGAGTCACATCCCCAGCCCTATTTTGTATTTTATTTAGAGACAGGGTCTCTCTGAGTTGCTTAGTGCTTTACTTTTGCTGTGGCTGGCTTTGAACTCGCAGTCCTCTTGGCTCAGCCTCCCAAGCTGCCAGGATTACAGGCATGCGTCACTGTGCCCAGCATGCTTTGGATTCTTAACTATTTTATTTCAATTCTATAATTTCCTTATTTTTATGCATAGCTTTGTTACCCACTAGAATTCTCTTGTCATTTAGTGCTTGAACATTTTAAATTATGTTACAGTTCATACTCTTAGGCTCATTTTTTGGATCTTCTGTGACTCCCCCTGCCCCTTGTTGATATTTTCTCTGTTTTTGGTTAAGTCTTGTGTTGTATACATGTTATTTTTGATTAAATGATAGTTATGTTTTCTTATAAAAAGTTTAGAGATAATTGGAGGCTCTTTATGAGTTTATATTCTTCCAGTGAGGATTTGCTTTTGCTTCTGACAAGCAACTAGGCTATTGTCAAATCACCTTCATGCATTTGGAAGCTGGCCTTCAGTTTTTGACAGGCTGATTTCTTTTTCTAGTCACCTTTATGTGTGGAGTTGATTTGTTTGTTATCCAACACAAACTTAATAAAGCATCTACTCACTGGGCCCAAAATTTCAATTTTTATCCTCTAGCACTGTGACAGTGATGAAAGCTTCGTTTACATTCTCAGCCTGTTCTTTTAAACTTTGAAAACTAGTAGTCATGTGTGAGAAGACTGATCTTAATGTCAGACACAACACTCTTGATTTCCCTCTTCTTTTGAAACTTTGGTCTGCAAATTGTCACTGCTTTGGTAGCTATTTATTGTTTTCAAAGTGTTTTTTAAAAATAATTTGTCCAGACTTTATATTTGATTCAGTGGGAAGATTGGTTCAAAATAACCTAATTAGCTCTTGTCAAAAATAGAACATCTTACCACTTTTACCCATTAATTTGTCTGACCTTATATTGAATATGTACAAAGGAATATACATGACATTTATATAGCTTATATTTTAAAACAGTGATCACTCATGTACTATTAGGTCCTAGTTTTATTATTGTCTAACTGTTTCTATTTCCTTCCTGCCCCTAATACTTAAATGTTTGGGCTTGTTATTCTATAACTTAATTTTTTTTTTTTTTTGCCACAAGTATCTCTATAAACAATTTACTTTTTTAGTTTTTGCCTTTTCTTGAGGTTTATAACAATCATATCATACAGTCCTGAGTTCGTTGCTTTTAATCACTTTATTTTTTTCTAAGAATAATCCTGTTACTAAATATAGCTGTGGTTAATTCATTCATTACTTTCTATATTGTTTTGTTGTGGAAAAGATCTCATTATGTATTATTCTCCTGGCAGATTTTGGAATGTTTTCATTTCCTTCTTCTATTGAATGGTGCTGTATGAATGTTGTTCTAGAGGCCTCCTAATACACATGAGCAAGACTTTCTCTAGGTTTTATTTTAACATGGGAAATTAATGAACCACAATGTATATTTAACTTTTCAGTTTATTGTCAAACTACTTTCCGTGGTGGTTGTTGACACTTAATTTTCCTACCAGCAATGTGTGGCACTCATTGTCAGATTTCTTAACTGTTGCTCACCTAATAGATGTTAGTGTCTCATTATAGTCTTAATTTGTATTTCCCTGGTTCTTATAAATCCTTTATCAGGTATGTGTTGCATTATCTTCATAAAATGCATAAAAGCATTTTACTGTGTGTTTTTTCATTCTCTTTATGGTATCCTTTGAGCAAAGCTAGTAATGTGGCTATATTTATCATTCCTTTCTTTTATCATTGATGTTTTTTACTCCCTGTTCACAAATCCCTTCTTACCCCAGTGTCATAGGCTCTCATATCTTCTTTGAACAGTTTTAAGATTTTTTTAACACAAAAATTTAATCCATTGTTTTTTTAAATTCTATAACACAAGATTTCATTTCTTTTTACTCACCATTAGGATCACCAAAATTTTCACCACAGTTTTTCTTGAAAAATCTTACCTCCTTCTGGTTATCTTTAGTGCTAACACTCTGTGTGTATAATTTTTGTTCTTTTCTGTTGCTTTGTTTGCTCATCCACACGATGTTGTTTTATTGAAGCTCTATAGTTTTCTCTATAAAAGAAATTTAAAAATTTTTGTCTTATAAAATTGTCATACAACTTATGCTAAGTGCTAAATAATGTTTTAAGATTATGTTTTGTGTTTGTGGTTGATCTAGGGGAATTATGTGGTTTTGATTTTATTCCATTTTTATTGCTAAATTTTCTACTTTTTAATTGTTGTATATGAAGAATGCTAGTTTTGATTTTCTAAATCTTGTGTTATTTCTACATTCTTCTGCTTTGACATTTCCACCTTTTCCTCACATTAAAATCATTTTTGTTTTATTTGATATTTGTCTAGTTGTACAAATGTGCATTAATGTTATATCTTATTGGTGGTATTATATAAAAGGTACGTCAGTGTCTTATTTGTGTCAGTATCCCATTTAAATCTATATCCTGTTTAATGTTTTTCAGCTTGACTAGTGTATTTTTTTTACCCAATAATTTTTAGATTTTCTGTGTTGGTGATTTTTGTTGTAGTTTTATTTTATTTAAACTCACCAGACAATCTTTCTTGGTCTTATTTATGATAAGATCTAAAATTTTTTTCTACTTGTAATGTAGCCTGATTGGATATTTTCTTGTGAATTAAGTATTTTATCATAACATATCTTTGAATAATATTTTCAAAATGTAACTTGGAAACTTTGTTTTGAATTTACTTTTGGTTATTAGAATTCTATGTTTTAAATTACTTGACCACAGGAAATTGAGAACATTATTTTTGGCTTTTGTCTTGTGGAGGAGAAATCTGAAATTGATTTGTTTCTTGCTCCTTTTTTGGTAGCTTCCCTCATGGAAACATTTGGAATCTTCTTTACATTCTTAGTTCAGAAAGTTCATCAGGTTGTGCCTAATGTGATTCCTTTCTCATTATTTTTACTTCATACTTGGAAGGCACTTCTCAGTTAAAGTGAGTCTTAAGTTGTGTGTGAGTCTTCTGCTCTGTGTTGTGGGCGTTTGCCTTTCTAGATGTTGGGGTTTGTGTTAATCATCTTTCTGTTGCAGTGACAAGAAACCTGAGATAAACAACTTTAAAAAGGAAAGATTTATTTTTGCTCATGGTTTCAGAGGTTAATGTTCATGGTCACTTGGGATCATGTTTTTTCTGGTCTGTTGTTGAGGAAGAACATCATTACAGGGAGGGTAGACTAGAGCAGAGCTGCTCACTTTACGGTGGTCAAGACACTAACAGGAAGGGGACCAGAGACAAGATATGCCCTTCATGGACATGCCCCCAGTTACCTACATCTTCCATCTAAGCCCCGCTTCCTAAAGTTTTCATTACTTGCAAATCACATTACTAGATGGGGATTAAGCCTTCAATGCATGAGCCTCTGGTGGGGAGGGGCATGGCACATTCAGACTATAACAGTTATAGGAAGTGTTGCCAGAGTTTCCCTAGGTGATTCTCATTTCCTATATCATGACCTCTAAGTAAAATGGAATCTCAGTGGTTCCAACTATTGCAAATGGCTCTTTTGGTGCTTTGATTTCCTGATTGCTATCATATATTCACATCTCCCAGTATTTGCAGGATAATTTTGTGGTTGTGCTGGGAATAAAAAACAATAACTTTCAGAATGTGTTTTCTCTTGGCCTCTTTGATAGTGCAGGTCTTCCAATTGTTTTATTTCTGTTTTCACTATACATTTTTGTGTTTTCCAATGACTCTGGCCTTTTTTGCTTCCTACCCCTTTTCTAGATCTGTTCATTAGTCTGTTTGTATATGTTTTGCCACTTAGGTAAGAAGGTATTAATGTATGTTTCTATTGCCTGTCTTGAACTAGAAACTTGTCTGAATTTTTGCTTGCTCAAGATTTTTTAAAATATCATTCCTCTTATTTATTTATCTACTTATTTATTTTTAAGGAAATAAAAATTTTATTTCTTTCAAATGAATCCCACATCACAGTAAATGTTAATACTTTCTTACAATCCCATAAATGCTTCTATTGATTGTTAGACATTATTGTAGACAGATGGAGCTCTTAGTATGGAATGATACTGCTAAGCATTTTTTTTTTTCACAAAATTCATGTTTATTACCATACTCATTCCAGACCATCACCAGAACATCAACTATCAAATTATAAAAGTTCAAACTCCTGTTGTTTAATCTGGATGGCATAACCAGATGAGCTAAGGAAGAACAAAATGCTTAAAAATACAATGGAAGAGAAAATGTTTTATATAGCATTTTAGTTGCATAGTTCATTGTGTTAACACTTCCTCTACACACATATATCATTCCTCTTATTTAAAACTACACTTCTTGATCCCATTGATGTATATCCTTGTCTTTTTCAGCTGCCTTAAGTAATTGAATTGTTACTCTCAAGAAAGGCTAAGTAAGGGAGTATGTGCATTTGTTTAATGTCAGCCCTGGCACATACCTACAGAGAACCAACTAGTGATGGATATGTAAGTGCTGTATCTAGGTGCTAGTGAGGATATGCCTTTCAGTCTTTTTGAGAGGTTACAAAGATGAGTTGTTTTAGTCATATGTATTGACTGTCATTGTAGAAGGTAAATATTTATTTATTCATTTTCATATTAATTGAAATGAAAATTTATATTCATATTTTTAAGTCCTTATATTTGACTTAGCTTCCAGGAAAAAAGACAACTAAACTTTGGGTTCCAGATGAAGAAGTTTCTCCTGAGACAATGGTCAAAGTAAGTAATATGCATAGATCTGTTGATTTTAGTATACTTAATATACTGTGTTATTGTTATTATTATTTTAGTTGAGATGGACACAGTATCTTCATTTATTTTTATGTGGTGCTGAGGATCAAACCCAGTGCCTCACGCATGCGAGGCAAGCGCTCTACTACTGAGCTACAACCCTAACCGTAGCCCTACTGTAATTTAGGTGTTAAAATTTCTAATTCTTTTTTTTTAATATTTATTTTTTAGTTGTAGTTGGACAGAATATCTTTATTTATTTTTAATGTTGTGCATGCTAGGCGAGCACACTACCACTGCGCCATAACCCCAGCCCTAAAATTTCTATTTCTGTTATAAAGTTAGGGCTATGAAAATCACTTAAGTATTTATACTTATTGTTTGGCAGTAATGAACATTGTGGGCCTTATGGGCAGCAGCATATAGTTTCATTTGAGGTTTTAAAAAATACAAGATTTGAAAGCAGCTTCCATATTTTTGTATCTTAGAATCAGCCTTTTTTTTTTTTAATGATATTTTATTTTATTTTTTTTAATTTATTTTTCTCAAAAGTTGCATTTTAATACATGTTATCAAACATAACAGAAAAAAAACAAATTTTCAGAAGCTGTACACACTATTCACTGAAAATATTTGTTGAGGCAAATAGAAAAAAAAATTATT